>VZZY01004127.1:266300-303264 GCA_013400335.1 Eurystomus gularis
TGAGGGCGGCGGCGGCGGGAGGGTGTTACCGGGGAGCGGAGGGAGGCGGAGCGGCGCGGTGGCGGGGCTCGCGGAGGGTGCCGGGAGGCCGCTATGGTAATGAGCGCCCGGGACGGGGCTGCTCCGCCACGCAGGAATTTGGCCAAAATGGCCGGTTTTCGACCAGGAGGTAGCGCGCGGAGCGGCCCGGGCTGCCCTCGCCACGCCAGTGCCACCAGGGCAAAGTGACCACATGAAGGGTCTGAAAGCACGTTTAAACGCTTAAAACACACACAGAGGGTCACATAAGACTCACGGACCTGGCAAGAAGTGGGTCGTGGCCTGCACCGCCGCAGGGCCGGGCAGGGCTGGCACCGAGCGGCGAGATGTGCTTGGGATGGCAGCATGGCACAGCGCTCAGGCTCGCCGGCGCTCTGAAATAGCTGCAAGAGGCAAGAAAAATGGATTAACGATTCCTGCAACATTTCAACCTAATGAGCAAGAGCTGTTTGAGAAGGAGCTGGAATTGTTAGAGCCCATTGTGGGTAAAAGAGATGAGCATCTAGTGCCAGGCTGCTCCCGTGCAGTGCGCCAGACCCCCACCAATTTAGTTGTTCTGCAGAAAAATCAGAATCCTTGGGAAAAAAACAACCTTCTTACTGCCAGGCAATTTGGAGGGTTTGTCATGGGATTATGGACCACCACCAAGCAGAGGGGGATAATCAGTTCCTGCCAGGGAGCACGGGACAGGTGGGTCAGCACCGCTCTGGGGCTGGGAACTAACTGTGCGGTGTCAGCTCTGCAAAGCACCGTGGGCCACACACACACTCATAGAAGTCACCACAAGTAGCCACCCCTGCCTGCCTGGGAAGGAGGATCTGTTGGCTCAGCCGGGAAATGCTGGAAGAAATCTCTCCTGCTCCGTGAAGCACTGAGAGGTGGGAGCTGTTGGCGCGGTTCTGCAAAGCTGGGTTGCACTGATTCACCAGCTCACTGCTGTGGACAGGTGGTTGTCCGGCCACGCCAACTGCAGCGCAATGGACCAGACTGTCATGATCTGTCCATCCTTGCTGCCACAGGCCTTTCCCACACCTAATTCCCAAACATTTTTCCTATCATTTCAAACGTGTTTAACTTGAACATCAGCACCACCAGACAGGCCCATCTCTCCTGGGGCCAAATGTAGGTACCAAAGGAAGAGGACAGAGCAGCATAGACCTATCAGCCCAGTGTGCTCCCATAGCCTCCAACAATTTCCATCTCAGAGAACCCCTAAGCTACAAGCGATATCTTTAACAGAATTTTTCTTCCATTAGTTCTTTTATCACATTTTAAGCATAAAACCTGTTAGTATCACCAAAAAGGAAACACATTTTATAATGACAAGCATCTACAATGCATTTCATTAAAGCTATTAATCATATTTAAAATAAAATCTGATTTTATCCTTGTGTGTTGCCTTGGGGGCAGCTCTGAAGCTCTCAGCATTCTCAATTTGACTTTACCAGGTGCCAGGAACCCAGAAATTTTTCCCTTCTTTGAAGCATGGGAATTGTAGTCTTTGTGCTTGGGACTTAATTTCTTCGTGAACTACATTTCCCAGAAGACTGCTCTCCCTTCCCTTCCGCCGTCGGGCACGGCAGCACTATGAAGGGTAAGTTCTCCGGCATTATTCACCCTCTCGCTCTTCTGTGGTTAGATGCGTTCAGTTCGGCTGTTACCCCCTCCCCACGTCGTTGTTACAGCAAAAGAGACTCGGGTGATGTGGCTGTTCCGCTGGATTTCTGGCCTGTAACCATTTGTAGAAACCTGTTTATCTTCTACCTTGAACTTGTCTGATCTCTTGCTGTGGAGCATTTTGGATGAGCGTTAAAAACAAACGCTAGCCTCGGATCTCAATAGGTACGTTTAAAGCGTTTCACTTACTATGTAGAGTAGTTGTTATTTTTAAATCTGACCACTTTGATTTTAAAAGCAGCTTTGCATGTCACAGGAGATACTCTGTCCTTTGTTTCTCTCGTACACTTCAGAGCAGCTCTCAAGAATATGTTACTTGGCAGCTGGGCCTGCCATTGCCCTCTCTCTCTCGTGGGCCAGCCCACATTCTATCTTCATTTCATTCCCCCTCAGAGCACTTCCTTCCAAGAGATCTTCTGATGATCAGGGACAGGAATGGAGAATTTTCATCAGTTAAACGCAATTTAAATACTGTCAAACTGGCTTAACAGCCTTTGGGGAGCATCGTGACAGAAGTTATTTGCAAAGCAAATTATAGTTTATTGGGAGACTTTGTCCCTTCTAATTAATTCATATGGAAAATTGAACCACTTCAGAGGGAATGTCCAACACAACTCCCACCAAGCAGCAAAACAAGGCAAAAATCACTGTGAACAGAATCCACTGCTTAGATTTAAAAAGTAATTCAGACTACGGACAGAGTCCAATCTTTCCTGTAATTCAACTTATGATAATACCAAGCCTTGAAAACTGAAGATAACTGAGACAAACCTACTCCTTGCCACTAGCATCATGATACTTAGAGCTGAACACCCAAACTTTAAATGTATGTAAATACTGCTCCATTTCTTGTAAGAACTTGGACTAGAGGGGATGGAGACTTGAGGCAAAACAGTTTAGATGCAGCAGGAGTCTAAAAACCATCCAGGCGCTGAAGGTCACCAGAAGTACTGTGGTGCCTTTTAGACAAGTAAGCTCACTGCTTCAATACCTCTGACTTTCTCAAGCCGCTACACATCTCACAGGCACTGCAAGTTTCCTGTGGGCAGCACTGATGAAACCGCCCACGTGCTTTAACCATCTGAGAGCTAACAAGCTGTGCAGAGCCCTCCTTCAAACCACTGTCTCTACCACCAGAAAGGGGTCTGCTCCAGCTGGCTGAGGACTCCCACTGAGACCCACTCCCTTAGGTGTTCTCCCAGTAATTTGTCCCAGTGATGGCAGAAGTGTGAGTGGGCATGAACCTGCAGCCAGGTGTCCCACATTACCAAACAAGCTTTAAGCACCCGATTATCCAGGGCCTGTTGCAATTACTCTTTAAGAGATCATCCCCTTTTATCAGTAACTAAAGCCCTTCCTCCATCTTCCAGGTCTCATACAAGTCCCCTTACTAAGGAAGCTGGTAGGAGCGAGAAATACCAGTCAATTCTCAGCAATGTTTCTTTCAAAACTTTTGTACTTTGTATGCAAAACCATAAAGAGGCCCAGAAAAATTAAAGATAGTGAAGCGGAGAAAGGAGAACTGCAGGCTGCTAGAAAGCCCAAAGTCCAGACCAATACATTGTCACAGCAGGTCCTGCACACAATTCCAGGCTACATGTCAGCAAAACCATCCTGCCTGTCCCCAACAGGGCACACCATGCTGTCCCTCCCCTAAAGCAGGATATCCCTCCCATTCCTACCTGCCAAGCAGCTGTTTCTGCCCCGCACACATCTGGGTGGTCCCTTCTGTCTCAGCAAAGCCCCCTGTTCCTGCTGGAGAAGCAAAGCAGTAGCCCCCCCAGCCTCTCCACTGATTCTGGGGAAGTGGCACCCACAAAGGAAGAGGTGCCAGAGGCATTTAGGTAGTGCCCTAATCACCTTCAGTCCCATTTCAAGGCCTGTTCTGCACAAGGCCTTTATAAAAAAACAGGAGTAACTCCAGTCAAGGCCTTTGTCTTGAAAAAGCAACATTTCAAGGTTGTTTTTCTCTCTTTTCCCACAACACGTGCTAAAGGTGGGGGAAACAGGAAGGACTGATTTGGAGCAGGCAGAATGTTAAAGAAAGCAGAGCAAGGGTCTCTTCTAGGGAGGAACCAGCCAGACAGCGTCTTTAGGGTGGGCTGCTTGGCCTTCCTGCCATTTCTTCTCTGCCCTGTTGCACATACCTGGGAAGGACTCTGCATGCTCAGGTCTTTCTGGGCTCTTTACAAGTCCTCTTAGGCAGCCATCCTTCACACCAGGATAGAAGAGCAGGAATCCTGCAAGTCAGGGGTGCTAATTTTGCCCTTGTGCTTTGAGCAGTCCTTAGCGTTGCTCTCTGTCAAAGGGACATACGAACACTGTCCTCAGATGGTGGGCTTTGGTTAACATTTCCAAAATAATTTGTGTTTCTTTACTAAAAAGGAAAAAGGGCAAAGAATACTTACCAGCATTGTTTTCCAGATAATCCCAAGAAAATGGAATTAAGGATATGCTCTTTGCTTTCTTTTACCTGCCATGTGTTCTGTTCTTGGCTTTTAGCAAAACATGTTCTCTGCCAGGAAGTTGTCTGGAGTTTGCAGAGCCATCAGAATCCATCACTGCAGATCCCATTCTGCATCCAGAACCTCTCCAAACTTGGCTTTCGTGCCAGCCTGTCTTCCCCCAGATCCTGTGGAAGTAGAGGAGCTGCAGCGCTTTGTTTCTAACTCTAAGAGGCTATTTGTAATGACTGGAGCTGGAATCTCAACTGAATCAGGGATCCCAGATTACCGCTCAGAAGGTGTCGGGCTCTACGCCAGGACAGACAGACGGCCAGTCCAGCATGCCGAGTTCATTCGTAGTGCCAGTGCCCGGCAGCGGTACTGGGCAAGGAACTTTGTGGGCTGGCCCCAGTTTTCCTCCCACCAGCCAAATACAGCACACCTGGTACTACGAGACTGGGAAAAGCTGGGGAAGCTGCACTGGCTGGTGACCCAGAATGTGGATGCCCTTCACACCAAAGCCGGGAGCCAGCACATGACAGAATTGCACGGCTGCACGCACAGGTACTCTCTATTGGCAGAGAGGGGTGGTTAATCCTCTGGTCTCTTGTTCAGGGTGACTGACACACAGGTGCAGTGTTAGCTGCTGAGAAAGGAGGCAACATGTCAATGCTATGTTCCTGGAGATGACATGCTCACAGGTGGTGTTAGGCTGGAGTGAAGAAAAACATCAGAAAACAGTGCTGTTCACAGTATTTAAGAAACATGAACACCACTCCTCTTTTTCTTTTAACAGTATTTGGATCATTTCCCTTGGAGCCTGCATCAGTCAGAATTTCCCCTTTCCTTGCTACAGCAAATGTCCTCTAAGTGAAGAGGACAAGAGGATCCTGAGGATGCAGGGATTATCCAGGGCTAAGCAGAGTGGATAGCTCCAGAAATGCAGAGGATAAATGGACTGGAAAAGGGCTGCCACAGCCTGGCTGTGGTCGCTCAAAGTTTCCAGATAAAATAGCACAACCTGAATTGGGAGAGATGGTTCAAAGTGCTTTCTCTAGAGCATTCCTACAAAGCAACAATTGGCGTTAGAAAGACAGCTCCTTGACCTGTATGTACGACTTGGTAAATAAACATAGATAATGAGGGCAGATCTTCCAGGCCTTCTAAGGAACAACTTAGATCTCCAGAGCTTCAGCTGACATGAAATCCTCCATTAAGATGTTGTTCTGAATTTCAGGGTTTTCTGTCTGGCCTGTGGAGATCAGATCTTGCGCTCTGAGCTTCAGAAGCACTTTGAAGCACTGAACCCTACCTGGAAAGCTGAAGCATTTGGCATGGCTCCAGACGGGGATGTCTTCCTGACGGATGAGCAGGTGCGCAATTTCCAAGTCCCAGCCTGCCGTAAATGTGGTGGAATCCTAAAGCCCGACGTAACATTCTTTGGAGACACAGTAAGCCGGGAAAAAGTGAATTTTGTGCACCAACGCCTGGAGGAATCAGACTCCATGCTGGTGGCAGGATCCTCTATGCAGGTAAGAAGGTCTTCCTCCCCCACTGCAGTCCTGTTTCTGTGCTACTCTGCCTGCAACAATCCTTGGTCCCACAGTTTAGGACTACTAATGGCTTGTGGATCAGAACAGCCTCTCCAGAGCTTCTTTGTATTTTATCTTTACTGTGGTTGGAATCTGGCTTCACGGTTGGCCTGTTTGGGCTTCCCTGTCACTCTACTGCCAGTCTTCATGCTGCTACAAATACCTCCATTCAGACCTCTCTCTGCTATCTCCTTCATCCATACACTGTAGGTTCACAACTGCCCATAAAGCCAAGATACCTGGTACAGTTCAGTCCTGCAGACATCACCAGCCCATTTTTTTTGTTGAAATTTTAGCCTTTGGCAGCTTTCTACGCCTCATGGCACACTCTGTGAATTACCAGATTTTAGGACCTCTAAACCCTAATTAAATTCTCAATAAGAAAGCAGAAATATCTCTGCTTGCTGCTTAGGATTGTAATTTGTATCACATTAGCCTCTTATCTATAACCTAAGGTAGCTTAGAAACCCGTTGTTTTATCCATGGAACCCTTTGGAATACAGTTTGTGTAAGAGAAATTTTTCCAGGACCAAGTTCTATTACATTAAAAATCCTACTCTAACGTCTCCCAGAACGAGATAAAACCAAGGCTTCCTGATTGTGATTCTCTTGGCTTCAGGACACTGGAGAAAAATTCCTTGAGCTTGCACTTCTTATGCTTATAATCCTTTGTACAGGAATGATTGAAATGCCTTAGGTTCATTCTTGTACTACCTAAGCTGGGCCATGTGAGAACCACCAAAGCAGGAGCATTTAAGTACCTATGGTAACTAATAAAAACTGCTGCAGAGATTTACTAAGACAAGGACATTTCCCTTCAATGTACTACAAAGTTTCAGTTTCTATGAAACTGCAAATCCTTCACTGACAGCGGTTGAAAGCTCCTCTTTTCTGTGCACTCCTGAATGAATAAGTTTCCTACCTGAATTCAGTGCAGTTGCCTAACACAGCGTGTACACACAGCCCCTTTTCACACTGCCAACAGCAACAGTTTGACTTCCCTTACTCTGTTCTGTAGCTCCTCTTTTGCCTAAGCTGCCAGTAATTTTGTCCTCTGGTATTCCTGCAGGTATACTCTGGTTACAGGTTTGCCCTTGCTGCCCGGGAGAAGCAGCTGCCAATTGCAATCATTAACATTGGGCCCACGAGGATAGATCACTTTGCATCCTTAAAACTGAATTCCCGCTGTGGAGAGCTGCTGCCTTTGATTGTTGTACATCATCCTACAAGCTGAGCTTCAGCAACTGTCAGGAGTAAAAGTATTTCTACAAGGTGAGTACCCTCCCTGGTCAGTCACCTTACATGGTCAGAAGATGGCTTCCCATCAAATGCTGAGACTGAGATGTGCCAATTAAAAATATGGTCCCACAGGGTGCACCCAAATGTGACTGTAAGTTTTCATCTGTAACCGATATGCTCTGATGGGGCATGATGCTGTTTCTCATGATCATAAACAAAAAGCACACTAAGTGCTAACGCTCCCAGAAAACTGGGCAAGAGTAGCCAGAAGACTCAGCAGTATTTAGTTCCAATCCATTTGCACAATCAGAGGGGATCATCTGCAGATTCAGAGAACCTGATCAACGCTGTTGCCTTTGCGGCTGACAATTCAAAAGCTGTGCCTGGTTGAATTATCTGGCTAATCCTAATTAAAACAGCGCTGATTAAAATAATAAATTCCATCTATAAAGCAGCTTCTTCCCTCCATTCCTGCAGGACTCATCATCTCAAAAGGGGAAAACCTCAGTCTGAGGCAGCTGTGAGCTCCAGTGCATGGCCCCTGACGACACCAGGAGAGGGCAGCAAGCCTCACACATGTCAAGCTGACCAGTTTTCTCCTTTGAAACCATCTCCACTTACCAGGAAACAGGATGATGATCATAAAGAAAGTACTTTTCTGCCTTGCCTTGCCATTGTAAACAGTGCCTTTTCTTTCCATTCACTGGGACAGGATTATCAGCTACCGTATCTGACAACAAAATACCTTTCTTGTAAGTGTCCCCAGAGAAGAATGAGGGACAGGGATTTTGACTGAGTCACTTGAGGCTATAGCACAGGAGGGCAGTGTGTAAAATCCACTGTATCTGTTGGAGGATCCAGTACCACTAGCAGGCAACTGTGGAGTGTGCAAAGAGGAAAAGGAGGCAAGAAGAACTGCAGTTGTCATTTAAAAAAAAAAGAAAAAGGCAGGTTCAAAACAGAAGCTGAACAAGAATACTGCTTTTGTAAGAGATTATTTGAAAGCACAGCCTATGAGGCTGATGTCTTCCAGCAAGGAAGGGAGATCAGCATTTCTCTCAACTGTCAGCTGATGAGCTAAACTGCTTACCATCTGAACCCTTTAAAAATTAAATATTGTTGAGATGCCAGAGGAGGTACTTGAAGCTAATCTGACCAGCACTGCTTTCAGTGTGGCTGCTACGTTTTGGAGAATGTGTTTTTTGAAGATATTATTTAATTAATGAATAGCTAAGTAGTGAATTAAAACTGTTTACAAGATCAATAGTATTTGCATTGTAATTTCCTCTCCCTCCTATGATTTAAGTACAGTCTCAATAGCCAGATTCATTTTTTCCATTGCAAAAATGCGGGATGTAATTACTAACAGCTGATGAATTAAGAGAGAAATACAATTAAATCTGTGCCATAGGTCTCCCTTAGGAGGTAATCTCAAGGCTATTAATAGATGCAATTTTCCACACTCCTAACAGGAGATCCATCACTACTGGGTAACCATTTTTTGTAGATCCTTAGCAGGTAACATAAGCCATATTAAACCAGTTAGGGAGTAAAAGACAGAATCTTGCCCAGACTAGAACACCAAATTTTTGATCTGACCTTCTACATGAATCTACCGCTCTCCTTCTGGCTATGAAGGACATTAATTGTTGGGGTCCCCCAAATAGCCCAGTCCTACTTGCCACATAACATGGCCTGTGTGAATACTTTGAAAAGAACTCCAACAAGCAGCTGGAAGCAAGGATGCCAGAGTCATCTGCTGTAAGGTCAAGTAGCAAAGCAAGGACAACTGACAACATGATGCAAAGTTCTTTTTGGCTTTGTTGTTGATTCAAATCCATGCCAGGCAGGGGCAAGTAAAGTGCAGAATCTAAGGGATACTTAGGCACACAATTTCTGCAGAAGGTAGATGGAATTAAGATACTTAACACATTTCAAGATTTGGCTATTATGGGTCAGAGGAGAGACAGTTTCACTTAGAAGCCAAGTGAGAGAAGTTCAGGACCCCTACCTGCATTCTGCTGTCGTGTAATGGAGATCCCACTTGGCAGCGAGTTAGGTATCTGCTGTTTTGGCTTCTTATTCTCCTTGTCATCTTCTGCACCACCTTGAAACTTGCATGACAGGTGTGTTAAAACCAGGCTGCATGTTTAGTGTCAGGAGAGCCAGCATTTTGAGAAGGTGCAGGAGCATTGCCAAGAAGTCTAAAACAAGAAAACATTTCCAGTGAGGACTTGGCATTAGCAACATACCAAGTAACTAAACCTCCCACATCTGTCCTTGCCTCTTCTCCATTTCAGCAGCGGAGCCTGAGGGAGAGGAATCAGGGTGTCTCTTCAGTATCACTGATAAATGAGTTATGTTACCCTGACCCTCCACTGATTACCCTGTAGACTCTTAAGTCACTAGGAAGATGAATACAGTAAACAAACATTAGAGTAAATATATTACTATATGTTAATGAGCATATATACAACAAGTATATGGGGCTGAGACAGAGAAGTTACTATTTTTACCTGCTAAGATGATCCAGCTACTAAAATATACTTCTTTTAGAGCAGGATGAGAGCACTTCACCTTCTTAACATGTTCCCAAGATACCACTGAGAAGTAAGTTCGCTCAACTGAGAAATGCCAAGGAAAGCCTAAAGTTCCTACACCAAAAGTCAGACCTGCATCACTCTAATGCTGATTTACACCTTCTCCTGTCACTCCCTGGATAATATTAGTCTGGGAAGATGCAATGCAGAGAGATAACAGCTATCAGAAGATAAATATGTCAATGCAGGTAGCTAGCAAAGGCCTATCCTGAGAAGCTCATGTTTCTCAGCTCACTGATGTAGTTACCAGCCTGGAGGGAGTTACAGAAACCTCCAGGGTTGAGCACTATTGGATGTGAATTAGCCATGCTGGAGGAAAACAACAAACTCAGTAAAAGAACTGCCCTAATGTTCACCTTTATTCTCTCAGCCTATCCAGAACTGGCAAGGGAAGAGGGTTTTAAAAGGGGGGATAATATTGTTCCTAAAAGACTAAACAAAAGGATGGTAATCTTTGTTTTACTGGCTGAAACTAACAGAAAACCCTGAGCAGTGTTCTCTTCCTCCATCACCAGGAAGGAAACACAGATCCTTTCTGTCTCCTTTGTCAGCGTTAATCCAGCCTTATCCTCCACATGAATCAATCCTCTCCTACCTTTTCTGGCTCACTGTTGTTACATCAGTCCACAGCTATCGGGCTTGAAGTCATAGCTCTGTCCTCCTGCGGGTAGCAAACATACACATTGGACAGCAGCACAAGGGCAGCTTCTTACCATGAAACTAGCTGAATCAACTTACGCTCTTCCCTTTCTCTTACAGCTGTTCCTACTAGGACGAGCTCCTGAGGTTTGGATAGAGGAGCTGAGAGTGCCTTATAATGGATTTTTCTGCCACTCCTCTGAAAAGTGGTGTTGGAGTAACCCAAAACAAATAAAAGCTACTTCCTATCTGGCAATCTTGTCTTCGTTTCTGGGCAAATTCTCAGAGCAAACTTTGTAATTGAGTCCTGCAGCCTGAGAAAGGTATTTCATATACTGTGCTCCCATGCAGGCAGCACAGACTGCAGAAGGCCTGAGGGCTTGTGCCAGCTGGGTATGGTGTGAGAGCAGCCTCCCACATCTACAGTCAGATTGCTCCTACTGACAGACCTGCTTATTCATGACTTCTGGAAAAGGACCCTGGGCATGGTGAACTTGGGAGGTTCAGGAATCTTTCAGTGAAGGCAACTGAATCTACCTTCTAGAGCATGCTTCTTCCTATGTGACTGCCTTGGATGTTGCCCTTTCCCAGTCTTTGCATGAGGAGGACAGGAAAAAAAAAAAAAAAAAAAGTATTCCAATCCAGTGCCAACTTACTGGTTTCTGCAGTCTGTTCATTCAAAACCTGGGGCTTGGGCAGGACAGATGGAGTCTTCCTCTCACATAACCTGTCCTAGGGCAGCCCCAGGTAAACAGCAACTGAAAGCAACAGCTCTAAGAGGCTGTCTAGAGTCCATGGGAAAGGAATGAGAAGGGTCTCAGCTAAACATCTGAAGTCAGCCGTTCTCTGTAGTGTCTCAGTGCAGGGTTTTTGAGATCTGAATTAACCTGGCCTTAGCGACTGTGGTTTTAGATTATAGAAAGATAATAGTGGTGAGAGAGTAAATTTACGACGGAGGACTTTACTTCTCCAGTCCTACTGGTCCGGCCATTTTCATCACTGATAGATACTGTGAAAATATCTTTCAAATGCCAGATTCCTCCTGGCTGATACTTACTTTCTATAGGGACAGGAAATTCTGGTACATGGACTGTTAAACAGCTTTGATTTGTTTTGTTAGAGTCTTAAAAATGAGGTGGATGATGCAGCTGGAAAACCACCACAAAGGAACCCATTAATCCTTTTCCTCCCGTCATATCGGTTCCGTGAGCTTTTCTCAGTGCAAGGGTCCCCAGTAGGGGCTGTGCAGTGGAGTGCTCTGTCACCTATGCACCCAACTCCCAACAGATACAGGAAGAAAGGGAAAAAGCATTTTGTGTTAGAGGGCCTCATGATATAGAGCTGTGACTTTTACATGCTACAGACAAGTGGTTTTTAGCAAATGACCTAAGTGCTGCTTGCCCTTGCCAAGATCCTGACAACATATGCAGCTTCAGCACATGCAAATCAGTAATGGTGTCTTTTTGCTAATAAAAGAGGATTTCTGGGACATTCTGCTATTCCTTTATCAGAAGACTCTTGCAGAAAAATAAATGTATAGAAAGATTTAGACACGTACTGCATCCAGATTTCCAGTGTGATCCCACATCTTCACATTGACAAAGGCCAAGGAGAAGAAAGTCCAACTGGACTCAGTAATTCTAAAGACTATCTGCAACAAGTCAACCTGTGCCCCAGAGTCCAGTCTGACACAAACTGCTGCTGGTGGGAGGGTAGCAGTGCTTGGCTGCTCACTCAAGCAGGTGGCATATGACAAAATCAGATTATGCCCTCCCCTATTTAGCCCTTAGCAGGACAGAACTTAATTGGGCTTTACAACAGATGTGCACAGAACTGACCATGGGTGCCGTGAGGCTCCTCGTCTCTCTGCACCTACTACTTCTGCAATAAAGAAGCTATGCCTGCAGGTAAGGAGAGGTTCAAGGATCCTCAGGAAGTTGAGGCTATCACACAAGTAGGATTAATGCTGTCTTCTCACTAACAGGAGTTCCTCCGTTCCTTGAGGAAAACTGTACTGGAGCCGAGACAAGAAGCAAACGCTTTCTGATGCATTTTCACAGCTTAGCATGAAGGGGAATAATAACCTGCACTTATTGAGTTGCACGCAGCCAAATGGTTTGAAGACAGTTCCTAAAGCTCTGCCAGATTTACAGTGATTGGCCCTTTCAATCAGAGGGAATTTTGGAGCTGTGAAGAGCTGATCAAAGAGGAAAGCTTGTTTTAAGGCGGGTGATAAAACATGGAGTTCATGGTGCATGAAAACCACCCCCAAAAAATCCAGGAAATAAGTTTTAGTGATGCCCTGCAAAACAGAAGATCAAATAGATGCCTTGCAAAGCAAGTGAATGTGTTTCTCCTACAGAAACTTGCAGTTGCAGGAAGTGGGTTTTGTTCAGGCAGTGATAAAAAAAAGAGGGACGTACCATACTGTATCCAGCAGCAAAACAGTTCATCTGGGGCAATATCTTCTCAAAAAGACCACAGAACTCCAGCCACCTTTCCAGGGCTTTCCCTGAGCTCCTTCTGCAATTCACACCGGCAGCTCCCATGGCGAGAAGCATTTGGGAGCAGCAAGTGTGGCAGAAGGGCCATTTCAGAAAGGTGTGCGCTGAACCACTCCTCCCACCAGCACCCTCCAGTGACCAGAACGCGGTAACACTGCAGGGCTTCTCCGGTTACACAGAACCCTCTACTGAAGTAGTCTACTAAATACTCTTAAGCTGTTACCAAACCCACAATGCCACTACTTCATGGTTACAAAAACAAGACAGCACTTGCACACAGCGTTTAGCAGATGAATCATCTCGACCGCTTTATGGGGAAGGAGGTACAGCTGCCCATAATGGACAGAGAAGGCCTTGCCCTCCTTTTATGGCACATACTATTGGGATGCAGAACTAGAGTCAGCAGTAGTTGCTGTGCTGGTCACTGCAGCAACACTACTACTTGGTGTATTGGGGAAGGGAGCTGAAATTCCTCTTAGCAGCCTTTTACCCACCTCCTCCACACAGATAATAGTGTGAGGGAAGCATGTGCTTGTCACAGGCTAAGTGCAGGGAACAAACAGCCTCCGAGTTCACCTCATTCTCCCTGTCAAGAGACCGCAGCAGTTCAAGCAGGTACGGATGGACAACAGAGCAATGACATCAACTGAACATTAGGTTTCTTTTATGCTGTTCAGTTCAATGGGGCACAGATGGCTGAACATCTAAGCGTCTGCTCAGCAAGCCCTCACATCTAGGAAGTCAGGTTCAAGACCTGTCCTTGTACACACTGGTTGCAGGCCATCACCTTTGCTCCCTCACTTTTAACACCCTCCACCAATATTCAGTTCTCTTCATACTACCCTAAAAACACTTCTCCTGTCTATCTAAGCCAGGATAAATTGCTTGCTTTCCTCTGTACTCCAATAACTACTGTACAAACAGCTGCAGCAGAAACATCTTAGTTGTATATAGTGATACTGAGCCTGCTCTTTTCTCTCCAGGTGGCAAAACAGTGTCTGGCTCTGGGAGCAAGTGTCTGCCAGGCAAGTTTTAGTAAACCTTAGCAGTCTAACACAGTTCAGAAAGTCACTGAAGACATCAGAGATAAGCTGGGTAAAGTTTTTGTGTTCGAGTCCTCAGTATACAGTCACTGGTCTCTCAAAATTACCGTGAAAAACAGTATTCTGAGCTCTGTTCAGATCTCCATACTGCCTCTGTCTTTCCAAGGACCACTCTCCACCATAAAATAGTGTAAGAAAGGGTGACCTAAGAGACATGGGTCCCCATTCCTACACCAACAGCAAGAACCTTAGCACACCAGTAGGCCCAGCCATGCAGACCCAACACATGCAGGGTGGAGAGAGAAGCAGGAAAAGCAGCTCTGCAGCAGCTGGCACATAAACCACCCAGGATCGGGTTTATTGCTCCGTAAGGGCCTTGCCCGCAGTGATAACCAAACTGCGGGAACAGTCAGTGCTGAATAGGAATAATTGTCTACCTTCTGTACAGGCTTATATACAGCCACTATACAGCCTGGAAACCAAAAATCAGCTTGGAGCCAGAGCAGCAAATATCAAATAGGGACCTCAGTTTCTCTCCTAACTGGAGGGAATTTTGATACCAACCTCAACAGCAGTAAATTCTTTCTCTAAAAGTCAAAGGGATGTTTTTTAATTAAATGCGAAGGGTTTGCAATACCCTTCACTGGATGTGTTTTCTGTATGTTTGCGGAATACTCTGGCAGTAAATGGTGCTTTTGAAATGCTGCATATTAATTAATCAGAAATGCTCCCCCATCTATTCTAACAGACATTTCTGCTCCAAAAAATGCATATTCTTTAAGTCTTTTAATTTCTGGGGTTGCCAGCCCCAGAGGCAACAGGATACCTTACAGACAGCGGATTCAAAGCGAAGAGGAAAACTTAGGTAGCGTTGCCCAGGGGACAGGGCACTAGGCTTGGAAGATGTGACCAGAGTGAATTCTCAGCCCTTTGATCAATTCAGAAGTCACACTGTGACATTCAGAAAGCCACTTCACCTCTCTGCATCTGTTTTCCGTAACGTAATAGACACAATACTGTGGCCCATGCCTTTTTGTAAGGTATTCAGAGGTCTACAGAGAAAAAGCATGAAAGAGATGGTAGATAAACAGTATCACTATTCTCCAAGATCTTTCCTGAAGAGGAACAAAACTGCTTTAGGAAGGTGAAAGGCAGAGTCAAGCCAGCTGGGGTTTAAAACCTCTGTTCCAGATACAGACAGTATCTGCAATTCTGTGTGCAGCCCCCTCTCCTCTCCCTCCCCAGTAAGGAAAGATACCCAATTACCACATTCTGCACTTTTCCCCTTCCGCATCACTAACTAGACATTAGCAGAAACAAAGAAAAGCTGAGCCTGAAAGCAAGAGCAACAGTACAAGTATCTAGTGTTGGTCTCTAGGCCCAAATGGAAACTGAACCAGTCATTATCACAAGCATAGTTGTTTGCTCTCTGCATGTCTCAGCTCAGCTGGAGCATTTTCCCTTTCAGCTCGGCAAAGCCCATATAGTTAGAATCATTCAGATCTCCCTACAGAGCCTGCAAAATCTTGGCCTAGAAAACAACAATAGAGAAAAGGAAGACACGACACAGAGACTTCACTTCTGCAATGTAAGCCCAGAGCCACCATCCCTCCAGCATCTCACACACCAGCTGCAATGGCTGTGGTGCCGTGTAGGGCTTCAGAGCTCCCACGCTTGCTGAGCACAGGGGTACCCCATAGTTCAGGTGCTCTTTCTGGTCTTGAAACAGAAATGCAGATCAGCACAGCAGAAGATCTTCACATACTCTTTGTACTCCCCATAAGCTGGCAGTAAGTCAGTTCAAGCAACCACAGGCCTGCTCTTATGCTCTTTCCGCAACATTCCTCAAAGCCCTAAAGAGCAACTTTTCCCAAGCCCTTCAGCCTTCCCACCTGTGCCTTTATTAGGAGCTGGTACTTCACATTATGTGGGAAGATGCACTGAATGAATTGGTGCCTTCATCTATCCATGAGTTTATCTAGGGAACACTAGCATGCCCCAAAAGCTGGATGCCAGGAGTAGACGTACTACTCACCTCAAATCTAGAAAGCTCCTACTACGGGGAAGACTTACACCAACAGTTTCTGAAAGGCTTCCAACTGCACCCCAATTCTCTTCCCTGCTCACGATAATATAGCTCAAAAGTACAGTGTTTCCTCTATACAGTGATGGTATTTTACTTTTTTTCTCTACAGTAGGATTTATCATTTATAGCTACAAAGGGATTTCAGTAACATTTACATTCACTCAGGACCTTTACTGCTCTACAAACATAACTTTGGGATCAAAACTAGGGCGTGAGGACTGAGACCCCATCTTGCACTTCCAGCCGTTGGAATGATTAATTTTAGCCTTATGATGGGAAGGCATCCAGGATCCTCTGCATTTTTGTGGAGGACCCCAAGAGCAAAATGTTTCCAGAAAATTCATGTACACAAACATCCGAGGAAAAATAAGCAACAAATATTATTATAAAACTAGGACTCAGTCTGCCTTAAGATGGAATACCCAGCTGAGACACACGCACTTTTTCTAAACAAAAAAAACCCACAAAACATAACCTACCATCCTATCTCATTACCATTCTAATACCCTCAAAGATCCAGTGACCTTCACTAAGAAGGCATTGCAAGTACCTTCAAATAAGCTATCAAGCCAGCTTCCTCCTTCTCCACCTGTTCCTGCTTTCTCAGAACTCTCTCACTGATCCTTCAGTTCTGCTCCACATCTGAGAGCACTTCATGTAGACGTTGCCAAGTGCAGGACTACTTCTCAAAGTCCTCTACACAGATCAGCTCTCAAAATGATACACTGAGGGGATGCTTGTCAAAGTCATCCAAGACATCCATTCTGTACCCAATTAAAGGTGACTGGGCAGGCTGGGTGCTCTCCTCCGGCTCGTGGAGGCAAGACAGCTTTTTCTGGTGATGGACCAAGGCCTTCCTCCTGCCCTGTCAGGAACCTTCATGAGCAGCCCCTGCCACGGGGGCTCGCCAGTACCCTTCTGGAAGCCTCTGGCAGTAAAACTGCCTCTGAAGCATAGAACCAAGTCTGGGCGGAAGCTTTGGTGCAGGACCTCGCCACGACAGTAAAATGGCCGGATACCGTTCCCCAGGCGGGCTCCCGCCCCTCTCCTCACTTCCAGGCCAACACCCCTCTTTCCCTACAGCTCCTGACCAGGGGCTAGGCAAGGAAAGGACCCCCCCGCCCCGGGTAAGCACGCACGGGTCTCCGGGAGCAGCGAGCAGCCAGACAAACGGCTCAAGCCTCCGGCAGCCACCCCCGAGGGACACGCACCCACGGCAGCGCCACGAGCAGACCCGGCGGCGGCCGCGCCCGGAGCTGAGGAGAGCGAGCGCGGCCGCGCGNCCCCCGCCCTTCCCTCAGCGCGGCGCAGGCAGCGGCGGGAGGCGCGGTCGGTGCAAGGCTTTATTGGGGCCGGGCAACGCGGGGAGGACTAGCTGCAGTATTTCTTGGTGTCCAGCTTGTGGTGCGCGGGATTGTAGGGCGCCTTGGCGAAGCACATGGCGGCGGTGCGGTCGCAGTTGCAGACAAAGGTCTCGCACTCGTTGTTCTTGCCTGGAGGAGAGAGCAGGAGCGGTCAGACCCCGCAGCTCCTTCGCCAGCCGCGGCAGTGACTCGGGCCGGCAGTTCTGCTGCCATCATTTGGGGCTGTACGTGCGCTAGCGCTCCGGCCCCAGACCCGTGTTGCTTTGGCCCAACTATCTTTCTCCTTCCTTCCTTCCCTGCAGTTCTATTTGCCGGCCAATCTGCTGTTTATTTCCCTAAACTTCAAATTGTGTGATTATGAACAATACCCACTGCAGTGCCCGTGTGAGGTGCCCCATTTCTTACACCCACACCCCCCGGCAGGGGCTTGCACTGTGCCTTTTTGCCCCAGAAGCACAGTGTGACTTAGCTCCATTCCTTCAGGACAGAGACTGGAGTAATATTTGAAGCAGAATGACATGGAAGTGGACATACTGCTACACGTAATCTCCCCGTCGGAGCAGCTGAACTTGTACCACTCTGTGTAGGGGTTGTCCCAGAGGAATTTGCATGATTCTAGTTTCCTTGCCTCAGTGTAGCAGTTATCATGTACTTGACAGCAACTGGGAAACAGAAAAAGGTCAGAAAATAAGACATGTAAATATTGCTTTGACAAGGTACTGAACAAAAAAAAAAAAGAACAAAAACAACTCCATGATAAGAGGGCAAACACAAAGGACCTCAAAGGGACACATTTCTGCCTGCTAATGGTCCAAGAACTGTCTGGTACCCATGTACTTACTTGAGCGTCTTTACAGTTGCCTGTTGGGCACAAGGAAAGCAAAAGCCAGCATTTACCCCATGGGCCCTGTAAGTGCCCCATAGCTGAAAAGCTAACAGCAACACAATTCGCTGCATCCTGGCTATCAGATTTGTATGATTTCTAAACTGTCCAAGCCACTTCTTAGCATTTTGCAGCTCAGCCCTGCACAAGCTGACGGTCGTGCACTGGGCAGTGTGCGCAGAGCTGTGTCTGGGCTGCTGGACAAAAAAAATGCTGGAATGAGCACAGCGTAGCAGCCAAAGAAAACAGGGTTGTTAGGATTACATTTTATCTTAGCAATCAGGCAGGAAGATGTGACACTACACATCCCTTTTTCCTTGAATCGATCTTTGAGAGAAAGCTTCATTCACTGCAGCCGCAGAGTTTTGTGAAAATTCATAGGCAGCTGTGATAAAGCTGCTGTGCAGGACTATGAAAGCACAAGCAAGGAAAGAGAATTGTAAAAGCAGAGGCTTGTAAACCTGTCAAGCTCATCCACCGGAGTCCCACTGCCTCCCAAGCCACAGTAGCAGCCGTAGTCACCAAATTCTAGCAGAGGATGGCTGCCAGGAATGGTGCATGTGATCATTCTGCGGAAGTTCCACAGGGCCCGGGGTGAGACAGCAGCGCTGGCAGCGCCCACTGAGAAGAGACACAAAGGTTAGAGTTAGGCATGGTGTCACCAGTCCTGGGGGGTGAGTGCCACCTACATACCAGACAGCAGGAAAAGCAGGGCCAGGGACTTCATTTTTGGAGGTCTTGACAGAGGGACTACTGCTAAAGAAAACGCAGCTCTTTATACAACAAGCTCACCTTGACATGGGTATGAGATAAACAAGCTGATATTTATGTTACTAAATGCAGACTTCTTCCATCGGAGGCTGTGGGAATCAGGTTGTGACATGACCAGTTGAAGGCCAGTGGAGTTTATGAAAGCCAGGAAGGCAAATATTTGCTCTCTAGATTTTTGTTATTAAATTATTTTAATGCTATTACTAGAAGCCAGCCTGAAAGATCTGGATATTTGAAAAGGCTCTCTACTAAAAAACAGTAGCAGTGTGGTAGTTATGTTGGAAATTGCTGGAACACTAATATCCATCCTACTAGAATCTTCTTTTTATGGTATCCCACTTACCATTAATACTGTATCTCTCCATGTATTTGCCTGGCCTAATTCAGAGGAAAAGGTACAGGTTGTGCACTCACCCCAAATTACATTTTGGCATGAGTTGAACTGAAAAAAAACTGAAGGTGCTTTTTACTTTGAAACCATAGAGAAGGTGGTACTACTGGGCAAGAAACAAGAGCCAGGCAACCTGGAAAGCCTCTCTAGCTGGCTTAAACAAGAAACAGTGCCTGTTTTCACATGACCTTAAGGGAGTTACACTGCAAATGGACTGGGCATGGAAGTTTCAACATACACAGCAGACTTCAGTAGCTCAGAGACAGCAGTTTCTCCAGCACCAAAGCAGAACCCAGTTAGGCCCCTTGTTCTCTATGACAATGCATAAAGTGAGTTGGGAAGCTTGAAATAAGATCAAAAACATGTAAGAAAAAGCTTCCCGAGTTCAGTCAGAGGTTAAGTCCAAAATACTGTGCCCATGTTTAGACCCCAGAGGTCCTAACACTGTCAGAGCTACAGGTCTGGCATTTTTACACACTCACTAGATCTAGACTTACAGGTCCTAGACTGCTCATTTTTTGATAGTCTGCATTTATTTCCAAAGCACCAATCAAGCCTTCAGTTTTTAAGAGCAGAGGAATAGGCAAAGCCCCTTTCCACAACAGCCTAATATACCAGAGTGCTTGTTCAGGAAACTCAGGGCTCACCACCCTCGGTAGGTTCAAATGCATGTTTTTATAAGGGATGATAAGGACATCTTCCTCCTCACAGGGCCTGAACCTGTGCCAGGGCACCCACAGTATCCATAGGCCATCAACATATCCATAGGACATCTAGTTAAAGGTAGACATGCTGGTGAACAACCAGAACTATTCTGACTTTTTTGATGTCACAAGCTTTCAGATTCTCTGGGATTCCCCACTCACAGGTAAGCTAAAGCCAAAGAGATGCCCGGTTACAGATTCAAGATTCTCATGTCCTAATAGTGAGAACATTGAATGAACATTAAAGGCTGATGTAAAGGACAGTTTGTACCAGTTAGTTCAGAAAAAAGGATTTAATCTGTTGCTCATAGATCAATTGCTGACTTCCCCTTCAGTTGCCATCTAAGTGTTCTCTTTCTCCTTTGCTACTTTGGCCACCTTTACTCTTTTTATTATTTCTCTGTCCTCTTATCCATATGAACTTTAACGCTCTGTGGTTCCTTTTTCCTCACATGTCAACATCTGACTTATTATTGATGTTTCCAAGAAAACTTCCAACGAACTGACCTTTTTTAAGTCACAAATCAAAACCACCACCCTATCTTGGATTCCATGTTTTAATTCAACAAGAGGATCACCAAGTGTGAGAAAGTGCGCACGTGAGCATTACAAGAGCGTCTCATGAGAAAAATCCCAGCAGGGTAAAGATTTTTCCACCAGTGCTATTTTTGGGCTCCCCCAACCTGTGCTGCATACAAAGCCACTGGTGCTCAGCATGCTTGTGAGGACATCCCAACTTACAACTGGTTTTTGAACTTACAGGCTGGAGCCTTAAATTATTTTTAAGACCTAAGACCTGCTGCACAGTGTTCCCTGCTATTTCACACCCTTTCTGGGTGTGAAAAAAGATTTCACCTTTCTCTTGTAGTGTTGTCTGTTTAGGACGTCTCTTCCCATCTCCACGTTTTTCTTTCTTAGATCTAGCCTCCTTGGTCCACCGTAGTCATTGAATCCAGAGCATCTGAGCCAAACTTCTAAGCACCACCCCATCTCCTCCTTTCTCGGAGCTACAAGTATCTGTACAAAACCCCTGTAACGTAGAGAAAAGACACAATCTCTATTAAAACCAGATCTGCCTCACATTATAAACTGGGCCACTGCCAAAGTCTGGGAGCAGAACCCCAAGTCAGAGCCCTGCCTGGGGCTTCTATACTAATGGCAGGATGCAACTCCTGCCAGGCCCAAGTTCACCTGAAATCTCCTCCATTCCAAAATCTCCCACCCCCAAATAACAACAGAGAAGGACAGTTTTCAAATAATTTATTAGGAATTTAAAACTGAAATCTGGAAAAAGGGTTACAGGTGTGGAGAGAACAAACATCGGAGTGTAATAACTTACTGGCTTAAAAACACAGCTTTATTTCTTTTTTAAAAAATGCCCACCCTGAAACCGGAGCCCCAGCCTCCAGGCAGTGGCAGCACTGGCCAGAGAGTGAATCCCAGCCCAGCAGCAGCACAGCTGGCCTCGGATGTCTGGAGGGGGCACGGAAGCAGTTCAGCGCATATACCAAGAGGGAGGAAAGCGCTGTCCGCAGACCCAAATTTGAAGTATATAGAATAAAAATAAACCCAATAAAATGCAGCTCTTCTTTAATTAGGAAATATTTAAAAAAACAGACATACAGATTCTTGTCTCAGTAACAAAAATTATTGCTTTGTGTTTTCAGTACTGATCTGTTAAGTACCCTCTTACCTAAACAGAACTCTCCAAACGCATCGCCCAGGTCAGGACAAGCTCTGGCAGACAGGGGAGGGATGGAAGAGAAGAAGGGCCCTGTGGGCACTGCGGCCCTCCCAGTCCTTTTCTAAGCGCCATCTCCCTTACAGGGGCTCAGTTTGGGGGAAGAGAGGGAATGATTTTTAAAACTTAAGATGAAGCTGTTATTTCCCTGGGAAAAGAGTTTGGCTGCATCTTAATAAAAGGCTTAATCACCCCCCTTAACAAGGTCTTTGGTTCACTGAAATCCAGACCCAAACCTGCCCCGTGTGCTCCTGCTGGAGACTTCCCCTGGCAGAGCGCTTGCTAGCAGGTGCCTGGACCACACCAGGAGAAGCCCCAGCAGGTTCTGGAGAAGGGACCAGATCACCCCCGCACAGGACAACGGACAAATTCCCCCAGTCTTCACAACACAGAGTAAAGCAAACGGGAAGCTGCAATTCTATAATTCATATAATCCCTGAGAAACCCTTAACCCGCCCCCAAATCACCACCCTAATGCTTTTCTCCCCCGTTAATGACTCCCCAACCCAGCGCCCTGCCCTTCAGCGAACGGCCACCCAAATCTCCCCTGGCCCTGGCTGACACCCCTTCCAATACCCTCGCCTCTGGAGGAGGATCCCTTTTCCCAGGAAATCTTGACGCAAGCGATAGAGTTTGGAGAGTGAATTCCTTTCAAAGTAACCAAGACAAGCAATGGCGGTAAAGCCCTTTACCTAAAGCCAAACCAGAGGCTGGCGCTACGGAGCCGTGATGGAGTCTGTACATTGAGCAATTGGAAGCAGCTTTAACCCGCTCAGCAAAACAGCCGATGGCCCGTACGTTTCACCCCCGCCCCCCCCCCCCCCCNCCCTCCCCCCCCCCTTTCATCTCAACAGAGGTCTTAAAATCTTACAGTAAAAGGTGTACAAAAAAAGAACGGAGTCCTGTCAGGATTCTGCTGGAGAGTATTGCTCACGCTGCGGCACCAAGTCCAGGACTTGGAGCTGCTTCTTGGAGCCAGGCTGCAGGCAGCAGCCAGGTGCAGCTCGCGATATTTACATATTATACAGGAGGAAAAAGAAAACCCCACATAAAACTAAACCTAAGAAAAAAAAAAAAATCTTTCAGCTGTAAGGATAGTGTTTTTCACTTAGCAAAATATACATTTGTCTTGTTCCATAGTGATGTCCAACATTTTCAGATCCTTGGAGTTTCACACTTTTCAAAGCCTCACATTTACAAAACAGAAACAATTAAAAACAGTTTCTTTAAAAAAAATAGAAATACATCAGTTCCTCTCAGCCTTTGCTCTCTCTGTGTCTCTTTCTTCCCTTCAGAACTGCATTCTTATTACATACCGTGCTTTAAAAACACTGACAACAACAACAGAGTTGAAAATATTCAAAACAGTTTCAAAGCCAAATAAAAATACTCCTCAATAAAAACTACCTAACACAATCACAAAGCCAATTCATAAAATATGTCTACTAGCTCGGGAAAGAGCAAACAACAAAAAGAAGGGGTAGCCCCAAAAAAAGATAAAAAAATAAAATAAAAAAATAAACCTAACAGCTAATAAAATAAATAAAAGAAGAATCGGTGGGCTGGGGGCAGGGAGGGGGGAAGCGTAAACCGTCGGTGGTTAGTAAGAAAGCGAGATGATCTCCTCGGGTTCAGTCCAGTGTGGTCTGGTCAAAGGGAGAGATCAGGGCAGGGCAGCAGGAGCCTGGCAGCCAGCCGGCAGTGTGCAGTTTGATTCAAGAAAAAGGTAACCTTGGCTCATCCCCCGAGGCTCACCAGATCCTCCAGCCGCTGTCCTCGGTTAGGTCACTGGGGAATCTGCAGGACACAACAGGGGAGGGAAGGGACAGGATCTAGAACAACCAACAGCTTTTCTCTTGGGGTTTTCTTCCAGTGTGCTCCGACAGAAAGACTCGATACCCAGACTTGCCCCGACACAGACTCACTCTGCATCTCGCTGGCACAGGGACAGGCCATGGCAGAGGTGCTTCCATCTTTAACAGCAAGATGCAGGCCTGGAAACAAGGCCCCACGGGCCATGCAGCCCACCTGCCTGCCTAGCCCTGCAGCACTCCTGGCCCCCAAAGCCTCTGCGGGACTCCAGCTGTTTCTCCAGCACTCAGCTCAGGGCAGCCTGGCCAGGCTGCCATGGGCTCCTTTCTGGACACTGTTCCCTGCAAGTTTTTGCCCTCCTTTTTGAAAAGCTAGGGGGTTTTAATTTTAAGTCAGTTAACTTCAGCTATGTTTGCAAAGCAGAGACCATCCACCAGTTCCTTCTCAGGCTCAGGACCAGGAATAGAAGTGATCAGACTCATATTTTCCTTCTCGCCCTTCTCCCAGGCAGGAGAGGAAGAAGTCTCTCTCCCCAGAGACAGTGGTCTCAGCAGCAGTGAGAACAACCAGCTGCATGGAGGAGGCTTCCCCAGCCACGCAGGGAAGACAAGCCTGTCTCTCAAGATCATCACTGGGTTGTGATTCTGACCAACCCTGCAGACCTTCCCTCTTTCTGTCAGTGCTCCCATTTCCTTCCTCTTTGTGCCCAGACACTAAGCAACCTCTCCACAGCACTCCCAGCCCGTGGGGCATAAGTTGGGAACCCAACCTGCCAAGCTCTGGTGCAGAAGAGAGCCCCAGGCTGGCCACAGGACTCCTATGGCAGGCTGGGTCAAGCCAGCAAGCCTCCCAGTGGCATCCACAGCTCCTGCTGAGAGTCCAAGCATGGTGCCCAGCTCAGAACTTCACCCCTCTCATTACCTGACCCTCTTCGAAGCTCTCTTACCTCCTGCCTCCTTGGTCTCCAGCTTCAGTGATACCCATTGGTAAAAGCTGTTGCAATCAAGGGACCCTGTAAAGAAAAAAGTTAAAACCCCACTCTTAAGCAAACAAAAGTGAAGGAGAACTCCTACCACGACAACAGCCATAGTCTAGATGCTGGGAAAGCCAGTTTCAGTTGGAGGTGCCAGGTCTAAAGAGTATGTCACCACTGCAGGACACTATGTCAGGGTCAAGATAGGCTCTTAGAAAGTCTAGGCCAGGTCAGTGAAAGGTCTAGAGATCAGGACCTTGAGAGGTAGTCAGGGAAAGCCAGCAGGGCCCAGGCATGTGGGCTCCAGCTGCTCCATCCTGAACCATCTGTCTGTGGTCTGGGGCTCAGCAGTGGCATGGCAGATGCTGTGGCAGGTGGCATCTCTTGACCAGAAAGCAGGCTGTGGGCTTAGAGGGGGCTGCCCACCACTGCTCACCTCCATCACCACATGGAGATGTAGCCCCTTCCCCTTGGCCATGTCACTGTCCATCTTCCTCCCCCTGCACAGAGCCCGAGAGGGAACACTCACCCCTAGGCTGTGGCCGAAGCCAGTGCTCGGGGCTGGACTGGCAGCGCTGATGTAACTGCTGACCCCTGAGTCCTGGTTGGCGGCTCCGTAAAGCTCTGCCATCGGCCCGGGGCTGGTGGTGCCCAGAAATCCACCGGTGCGACTGGGGGTGGAACCTACGGGAGGCAGCAAAACTACGTAGTGAAGATCCCAAAAATGCAGCCCCATCCCACCCCCCTCCCCCAGCCCATTGCAGACCTCCACGACAGGACACCAAGCTGGGGAGGAAAGTGGCAGTTACCTGTCCCTCGCACCACAGCCGCTGCAGCCGCTGCTGCCGCCATTGGTCCATACGCAGTGAGGGGGATTGCTGGAAAAGAAGGAACAAGCATCTCAGGGGCACTGTGGCTACACAGGGACCTCCTCAGCACAAGCCTTCATTTCCCACTGCCAAATACCAGGCCCACACAGAGGTACTGGCTTACTGCATCACACAGGACATCCAAGGATGACAATAGGGAAGTGCACAACCCTGCATTTATTAGCATCCCTTTGCACAGTGAATGCCCGGGGAACTCACTAGCCAGGCTCTGCTAAGCTCACACCCTGGAGCAGCCGAGGGCACAACACGGAAGAGCTGAACCGTAAGCTGGCAATTTCAGATAGATCCTGTTGCTATTTAGCTTGCAAGATGCACTTAATTTGAAGCTACAGATCCAGATTTGGGCTGTAAATGTGAAGAAACACAGCAGCTCAGCAGCTGACAGCTCAGCGTCTCCTCTCTGTCCCTTGGTACTATTCTTGAATAACAGCTTAATAGCCTCTTTCTCCCTATTTCTCTACTCTGCTCAAGACATACCATCCTCTCCTCCCCACCCCCAGTTTTGCACCTGAGCTGCTCAAACCCTTGCTGTTCATTGTAGAAGAGTAGGAAACATATACCTAGGGAGCAGGAACTAGAAATGGCTTAATTAAAACTGTAAGTCTTAATTTATATGTAGCAGTGTTAATTCCCAACTCTATTGCCACAGGCACCCAGCCCTCGGGCAAGAGGCATCTAAGCCAGTATGTTTCTCTTTGCCCTTAAAATGACTGGGTCAGCATTTCATGCTTGAATGTGAAATTCACTGTGATTCTGTTTAGAGCACCATAAAAAGAGGTCAGAACAAATCAATCGCGTTAAGGCTGAAACCCAGACTAGCTTATAAGGGAATATTTAGTAGCAGGCACCAGCCTGTTTCAAGCAGACGTCATACGAGGCTTATATCTGGGTTAGCCGCTCATTACAGGCCCTGGGCCAATGGGAGCATGTTGCTGCTTCGCAGCACCCCCAAAGATGCTGTTCCAGGGAGGAAAGGCTGCTGGCAGCCACCCTCCTGCCCCATCAGCGCTTCAGGTCTCTAACACAGCCGAATGAACTTGGTTGTACTGAGAAAGGAGGCCAGGTCTTCTCAAAAGACTCCAGTTCTTTTTCCAGGAAAAACCCTTCTTGCCTTTGCAGTCTATCTTTGCAGTGGAGATGACAAAGCACCTGCACGTTAGCTCCCCGTGTGCTGGAGCAATCATCCTTGCTTGTGCTATCCCCTCATCTCAGTTCCACTTGCCAAGCCCGTAAAGCGCAGCTCATTCGCGCGCATGCATCCACTTGAAGGCACAAGGGCCCTCGAGCACCGTGCAGCTCGCTGGGCCTTTGTAGGAGCGAAGGGGGCCCTGCCCTCCATGGGACCAACTCCAGCCTATACATGGGAATCGCAGCTCTTGCCTAGCCAAGAGGCTGCACAGCGACTGTTTAACAGTAGGTAAGCGTAACAGGAAGGGAAGAATGCCACGATCCCCAGCTGGTACTTCAGTGAGACACTCAGGACTGTAAGCTAACGTGGCACCCAGCCAGGACAGCAGCATTAATAACTTCTTGTTGTATAAAGCCCTGGTGCACCCCAGCCACCGGTGACAGCCAGGCCCCAAGCCATTCCCCTCTGCTAGGAAAAGGCACACGGCAGCCGGGGGCAGATCTTGGAGGGAAAAGCACTTTTGCCAAGTCACCAACATCCTTCTACAAATTTTATGGGCTTTACTGAAAGACACATATGTAAATAAAGAACTGGGCCCATAACTCCTTTGCTTGGCAACCAAAAGGTTCAGAGGTGGGGGCCAGGTGCCTATGCAGTTGCATATATGGTGTCGGGGAAGGGTTTTATGATGAGGCAGCCAGGATTTGGTCTCCTCCCTACCTTCCTCAGGGCAATTTAGTCATCGGTGGCTGCCAACCTCAGCATCCTCAGGAACGGAGACTCCCTGAGGACTGACACGGTTCTGTGCCACAGAAACCCCCTTTCAAGCCTGTTGGGACTGATAATTCCAGGAGAGCTTCTCAGGAAGCTTTTTCACACCCCCAATGCAGAGAGATTCAAACCCTGAAACAGGTGGAGGCAAGGAAGCGCTGGAGAGGAGGAACGCCACGGAAATGAGATGGCACATGGGGAGCAGGGTGCTACACAAAGCTGCTTTTCTACAACAAAAACCATGGACACAACAGACCTGGGGAAAACATGGCCATGGAAGGGAGGGCAGACAGAAGGAGCATCACCTAGATAGAACACACTGCACACAACCCAGGGGCTAAGAACTCAGAGGATATTTGCACTGTGAGGACACTAAGCCAGGACTAGTCTCTGGAGAACGGTCCTCTGCCCTCGTTTCATTCCACAGTTCCCTACGAGCACTGCATGACTTGGTAGAGTCCCACCACGCTCGCTCCTACCCAGGAAGTCCGTGTGGAAGTAGCTGGGGAGCTGCACCACCTGGAGCAGGGAAAGCATTCCCTGCAGCCCCTCCTGCACAGGGAAATGGGATTAGAGTAGCCAGGAGGGCCCCCACACCCTCTCCCTCCTCCCAGCACTCCAAGTCTTGTCTTTGCAGCAGCTCAGGTTAAGGTCATTTGTAGACCTCTGAGAAGCCACTCTGCTATCTGCAGTTTTCCATATCTGGTTTACACCCAGCCTGGGGCAAGGAGCTAAAAACAAGGCAAGCAGCAGGAAACGCCATCTAAGGATTACATGCCTTCATTTGGTATGACCTGCATTGCCCTTCTCAGAGGCAATACACATGGCTCTGATTGCCTCTCCATCTTCCCAGCCCCAGCTTTGGATGGCGCTTTTACAGATGGAAGAGGAAATAAGGAACATTTCCAGTCTAACTGTGCCAGGCTGTGGAGCAGTGACACCACTGGAATAGCCCACAGCCCCCTTCTCCCCTTCCAGCTTCTGAGTGTAGGAAATGAGCGGGACTGACCTGTGAGCTCAGGGAGGACGGGGGCACTCGGGAGAGGGGTCCGCTCTACACGGAACTCTAAAAACGAAATGCAAGACAGCTTAGGAACTCATCAAACGCCCCAAGGAAGACCCCGCAGAGAGACGGCAGCCGGGGTCTGCTGGGGGGAGCAGCCTGCAGCGAGACTGTGACCAGATCAGTGTCTCTTTAAACTAATTTATAACTGGTGCTGAAAGGTGCTGGACTCCTGCCCTGGAGACCACAATGATCCGTTTATCCTTCAAATAAATCTGGCCAAAGTAAGACAAGCGCAAGATTCACTGTACAGCCTCAGGTCAGCCCTGGAGCAACCCATCCAAGCTGACCTCTCAGCTGCCATGCCAGTGGGTGCTCAGTAGATGCCACACTCATCTGGGCATGGGTTTACAATAAGGCATTTGAAGCCACTACAACTGAGGCCCATACACTGGATTCAGGGAAAGCTTCCAGGCAGCTGAGAGGCAACAGCAACTTTCAGCCACAGTCAGCCTGGGCTCGCCTCAGGCAAAGAGGAAACTTCCCAGTCCCAGCCCCTAACATCAAGACTTCATATATAAACCATCACACTGAGGGATGGAGTAAGGAAGGGATGCTCGAAGTTGCCACTTCTCTAGAAAATAGCAAGACAGTTTTTTGCCTGCATGTGCTCTGCCTTGTTCTCCTGCCTCACAGAGAGCAGGAGGGAGAAAAGGCCCCAGAAAGCTGTGAGCAGCTGCTGCACAGCAGGCTCCAGCCATTGATCGCAGAATCCATGTTCTGAGCACATGGCAGGGTTGGAAGCTTGAAACCACCCAGTTTGCAGAGGATCTGCAGCCCACTGCCCCAGCAGATGCTTTCTGGAGGCTGTGAATGGTCCAGGCACCGTTCAGAACATAACCATAGTGTTGCAGGCGCCTGCATTTCAAGTGCTTAGGACTTCCCTGGCCCATGGAAAGCCACATTTTAAAATTCTGTGCTACTTTCAGAGCAGTGGCAACTCTTGTAAAGAGAGACAGACACACACAAAGGCAGCGAGACAGGCAGAGCTGCAGGGGCCCTTCTGTGTCACAGCAGCAGCCCTACAGAGGAGGCTAACATAAAGGGCGTCGGAGCAGCCTTGGGCTTTTCCTGCCACTGGAGTGTGAGGATAATCCTAATGAAGGACAGGCTGTTCCCACCTATTCCAGGGCTTCTCCCCTCCCCCTTCCACATCCGTCTCCAATTTAAAGAAAGACCAAACAGGGGAAAGAGGCAGAGCCTGGGTCACAGATCATGCCAGGGTGACCCCCATCACCTGAAGGCAGACCAAAAAACCCAAGCAGGGAGCACCACTCACCAGGGAACTGGTAAGTGTAGCCAGGTGCAATGCCAGTGTAACTTCGACTCGCATAGGTGGCAGCCTGGAAGCCTGGATAACCTGGGGGAAGAGAAAAGAGCTCTGTTAACTGCAAGCTCACAGGGTCCATGGCCTCAGTGCCTACCTGCTCACAAGCAGCGTGACCATTAGTGTCAGAAAGCACGAATAAGGCTAATAGCAGAAACCCCAGGAAATTGCCGGGCAGAGCACACAACACATGCAAGTCTGCAGAGGAGTTTCAGAAGGCCCACTGAATTTTGTTCCTCACTCTAAACACATAAGGACATGGAGGCTTCCTTCTCAAAAACTCATCGCTCTGCAGACTAAGGCTTTCTGATGCATCAGCTGGATTTACAAATCCGAGATCAGGGAGGTGGGGGCATTTGAACAGCTCGATAGCTCTGAGTCACTTTTGCACTAGAAGTGCTGGCGAATGCAGGCAGAGTGCTTCTTCCTGGTGCCGGGCAGGAGGACAATTCCTGCCATTCCCCAGGAAGCTAGCCACCTATACAGAATGAGCCGGTGAGAACGCAAGGCATTGACTCAGAGATGAATATTTGATTTGAGATCTCCCAAGACATGAGTATGTGGATTTCCCAGTGACTCAGCTTGAGTCCTGCTGCTTTAAAATTCAGATGGCTTAGGAAAGGCAAAACTCAAAACCACACCCTGGAGATTTATTTTCCTTCAATAAGTCAAGTGAAAACATTGGGGGAAAAAATGCCCTTTTTGGGGTTTTGTTCAGTGACTAACTGCTACTCGGCAGGCTTAGCAAGGAGAACCAGGCTGAGTACACCCTGCCCAGCAACACCAGCAACAATCCTGGGCAAACAGTGTGCTCTTGGGTCAGCTCAAGCCTGGACAGAACGAACGTTGGGAGGGAGGCCGGCCAGGAACAGCACTTGCACTGAAAGGATCATGCTTGACTCTCAGATCCAGGCACGAGGGTTTGTAGACCTGGAAGTGGAGGCTAACAGGGACTTCTTTCCTTTTAAAATCTTTTATATGAATACGTTTGCCTCGGAATCATGGACAGACATGAAACCCAGCCTGCTTGTCACCAATTTCTCTTTACAAGACAGTCCTCCAATAAGTGTACAGCTTTCCCTGCAATACCAGATACTTGCTGTCTCTTGAGAGAAAAGGAACAAAGTGAGACAAAGCTTAACTAGAACTTTAGGGGCATTTTCACAGTCTTTAAGTGGCAGTGAGGACATTTATACAGACTGCTGTCTCAAGTGGAAGCTCAGGGGCTCTTGGATCAACTAATTAATCAGAAAGCCTGTAGAACTGTGAAAGGTGCTTGGGCACAGGTTACTCCACACTCGGTTCAGCTATGTAGTTACCTCCTGCTGCACAAGAGGCATTAAAGAATTGTCATCTACCCGCTACGGCAGTGCGGGACACTGGAGCTGCAGAGGGCCAGAGCTGCCCAGCACATGGCTGTGCCCCTCGCAGGGCAAACAGTGACAACTTTGCAGTTTTTCAAGGTGCCACCAGAGGGCAAGTTGTGATCACAAACAGGTCTCGGCACCCCCTGCCAGCATCCCCCGCCTTGCACCAGGGAGAGCTGCCCTTGGCCGCCCTCAGAATAAAGCCTCTAAGCTGCTGCCTGGCACGGCCGGGAGCTGGGAGGAGATGTGTCCTTGGGCTTACCCAGCATGCCGATCCCCAGCATGAAGGCATCCATCCCGTAAGGCATGACTCGGGACCGCCCTCGGGCTGAGCCCGTGGGGGACATCACCTCCTTCGGCTGGGCTTTTTTACACTCCACCTGCCACAAGAAAGGAAGGATCAGGCTCGGCTGCCACGGACACAGGGAGCAGCCAGAGAGCTGGGCTGCAGGCCAGGCAGGGCTGCTGCCACAGGGCACTCCGCATCCCTGGCCACCGCCAGCAGCCCATTCCCATGTCCTTCTCTAGCATCCCTGCCAGCGTGCCCCTTGTGCTGCAGCCACCACAGGCAACGGGGAGCTCACACACTGCTCTTCTCCTCCTGGAGCTGCCCTCAACGCCCTGCCTTGGCCCTGCACAAAGGTCTCAAAGCCTAATTTTCCTCATTTCTAAATAAAAGTGAAACCTGCCCCCTCCCAGGCCACCAAGAGGTTTCATATAACTTCAAGCCCTGCAAGTACTGCATAATCCCTCGTTACAGTTAGCTCTTTTTGAAAGCTCAGTATTGTACTGGTTCACCTCTGCACTGTGAGCTTCTTTCCCAGACTGGCCGCTGTGATTTTGAATAAAAGACTCCATCCAATTCCTCACTGCAGAGAAAGTGCATTGGGACCCAAGTGCCTCACACTCTGCCCCTGTGTCACTGCCCTGCTCTGTCGCATACATCCATCCCTTCTCCCCCAGGTTCTGCCCCAAACACTCACCATTTTGTTGTTGATCTCATGGAAGTGGATTTCACACACTTTTTCCACAATGTCTTCACTTTCAAATGTGACAAACCCAAACCCTGAAGAAAAGGCAAAACTCCTCGATCAGGTTAGAGCTCTGTGCAGTTTGCACCCGCTACCCACATCCTTTTATTGGCAGGAGAAGGATGGTACAATCAGCACTTTAAAACGGCTGTCACTCATCTTCCCTCTCCAGCAAATCCTGCTTTTATGCACAAAAAGAACAGGACCATCCTTTTACAGATTCCCCTTTCCTCCTTGTCCTGTACTTCTCACCCACTCTGAACCCAACTGCTCTCAAAGCCAAGTTTGTTGTTTTTTTTTAACTTTGCTATTTGCAAGGCAAACCACATGGCTGGTAATGCTGGGGAGGATCCCTGCAGACGCTGACACAAAGAGTCAGTGGAGAAATGAACAGCTGCTTGCCAGGACATCACCATCCTCGCTAAACACACCCCACAAGCAATAACACCCTTCACATCTCCTCAGCAGTCACCAGTCATAAAGCCTTGCATAAGCAGGCAAGTATTGGCAACACAGTTGTACAGAGCAAGACACATACACACAAGCAAAGCAATTGCAGTTTCACCAAAGTAAGGTTAGTATCTGGAGTAAGACAGGACGGTGTGTTCCTGGCCCACGTTCACACTTTCTTTCTCTCACCAACTCCTTTGCTGACAGTTTTGGCAAAGACCAGCTCGGGTGGGCAGACTAAACTCCTCTCAGCTGACTGTAGCCGCTTCCGGAAAACTAAGGCAGGTGGGAGGATGTCTTTAAGCTTGTCTTACAAGCAGGCTGGGATTAAGCAGAGCTTTCCGCTTTCCAAAACTGGCCAATTCCATGGTGCTTCAAAATAACTTTGAGAAACAGACGAGGATCTGCTGCCAAGAATCCCACTTTTTCTCCATACTGCCAGAAAAGTCTCTTCATAAACTCCTCCATCTGTCTGTGTCCAGGTAGTTTCACATCATTCACCTCAACACCCTCAAGCAGAGGAGCAAGGGAATTCAAGAGCAAAACCCTGATGCCAAAACCAGTCCTGAGCCCTCTCAGACCCCTACCAGGCCTGTGGCACCCTGGGCAAAGCCCCTTGCTGCCAACACAGCAGCTGGCAGCTCTTCTTGCTCCTTCCGAAACGCTCAACAACTCTTTAATTGCACTAGTGACTGGGAGGCACCCATGGAGGAAAAGGGGTTAACACTTCTTCCCTTTTAAGTTGAAGCTGCAACAACATCGAGGCCAGGCAGAGTAGCTTTAATGGCTTTAGAAAAAAGCAAAAACCTGAAGGGCACACAGTGTAGCGAGAGCAGAAGGGAGCGTTCCCTTGCTGATCTGGGGGCAGAGGTGCTTGGAAGTGCTTCAAACAACACACAGACATGCGAGTGGCCCAGCACAGAGTTGTTATTGGACCTGATTTGGAAGATGCCAAAGCTAAGTTTGCAGGTTAAGTTGTTGCCAATAAATCTCTGAGCTGGTGCAATGCTAGTGCTGAGCCCTGCCACGCCACCAGGGCTGAAGACTCACCAGGAAAGCGGGAGGCAGGGACGCCCATGGGTGGGCTGGGTCTGGATAGCACAAATATTACAGCTTTGCTCCCATCCTGTAACCAGACTCCACCAGCAAGACTCGGGTAAGAAAAGGTGACCTGTGAGCACAAGTGGGCTCTGGGCCGAGGAAGGGGCGAGAAGCAGGCACTCTTCAGGCTCTCGTGTCAGCTTTCCTGAAGCTCAGATTACTCAGGACAAGGTAAGACACACACTGCGGGCTGGAGCCACGGAGGTAAGCAGGCAGGGGAGGGGGCCATCTCCTCTCGCATATCTGCAACTCGGCGAGTTTACAGCACAGGAAACGCACTGGACAAAAGCTCTCTGTGCTACGAGGGACGCTGGTAAAGGATGCAGATGCAAAAGGATGGGGCGACTGGAGGCAAGATAAAGAGCAGCTGCGACCCGCACCCCCTGCTGCTGGGATACTAACCCCTCCCTAGGCAAGGCAGGAGGCAAACCCTCTGCAAACCCTCTCCTACAGCCAGAAGACCACTCTCACCTCGGTGTCGGTTGGTTGTCTTGTCGAACATCAGCATCGCATCGTCCACCTGCAAAGAGAAAGGCTCTCATCAGATTATTGCTGTTGCCACGAGCATCCTTCAACACATTTGCACAGAGCTTTCCAGGCCTCTAAACCTGAGAGAATCAAGATGAAACCTCGTGTCCCCCACACCAGGCCCTTCCCCAGGCCACAACCAGCATGGTCCCCCCACCAGCCCAACGTAGCGCAGGTGCTGCCGAGCCGAGCCCCTCGCCCGGCCCCTGGCAGCCAGCGACCCCAATTGTTTGCCTGCGGCTGCAGCCGGGGCACAAGGAGCAGGGAAGGCATTGTTCCCAAATCCTGGCCTCAAAGGAGAGGAGAATTAAAGGGGGGGAGAGAAGCAAAGCTGGAGAGGGGAGAGGACTAAGGGGCCTCCTCCCAGCGACAGGGGAAGCGGAGGCCTCAGACAACAGAGCCTGCCTGGGAAGCGCCCCCGCCCCCACCCCAGAGGAGCCTTTCCTCTAAGTGAGGTTTCCCACTGCTGGAGGCTGTAATTAGAGCAAATTTACTGCAAGGCCTGAGCAGGGCTGCCTTCCCGGGGGGAGGGGCGGCCGGCCCCATCCCCCAGCCGCCCTGGGGCTGCTCTCCCCGGCGAGCACATCCCCGCCTGGTGCCACTTTCCCCCCATCTTCCCGCCGGGTGTTGCCTTGGCCAGGCCGAACAGGGTTAAAAAATACACTTCAATCCCCTCCGTGTAAGCCCCAGTGTAAACCTGTCCCACTGACCCATCCCTCCTCTCTAATACCACTGCCTTAATCCGATTATGAAACTGGACGTGCAAGTACTCAGGGGAGGCAGCAGTCTCCGGCCAGCAGCTGCCCCTGCCCTCATCCTTCTCCTCCTCTTCCTCCTCCTCCTCCATAGCTGCTCCCCAAGCAGCGAGCCCTGCACATCCCCAGCTCTGTAGGATTACTCCCTTGCCTCGTCCTCAAGAAGTATCTGCATTGCCACCTTCTCCGGAACAGCCCACTGGTGAGCACAGAGCGCTGCCTATACTTGGTGGCATCCACTGGCTTCGCTCGTGGGGAGCCCACAGCCCCAGTCAGGGAAGGGATAGGGGCTCTTGGCCCTCCAGGAAAACATGAGGCACCCGGCTCCACCTCAGTGCCATGAGGATCAAAGTAGTCCTTGCTAATGTTTACAGAGCCATCATAAGTAGACAGAGATCATCTTCGATGCCCTTGGGCCAACACAACCACTCTGCAGAAGTGAGAGGTGACAACAGAAAACCTGGCTCCTGCTCTTTCCTTGTCCTGGCTCAGCCTCCCTCAGCCAAGTCAACAAACCCCTGAGAAACATGCCAGGCATTCATTGGGAGCCATGGGGGATGTAAGACTTCACGCAGACCCAAAGCAATTCCTCAGCAGCTTCCCAGGACACAGCCAGGGAGCTGGGGACTGAGGGCAGCTCATCACACGGCCACTCCCCATCGCCCCCAGCTCATGCCCCTGCACCATTTCCCTTCAAGGTGCCAGCACAACTGTGACATGCTGGGGGAAACCTGATGTGGCTTTAAAATATTTCAGAAGGTTTTACTATCTGTTTTTGTTCATTTTTCAAGCTACATCCATTCCTCCGTCCAGTTCACAAAAAGGCTGGCCGCATAGCTGTCCTCCCCAGTAAACACTGGGAGAAGGCTGTGGCAACAGCACTCTGTGGCAGTGCCACTCCCAAAGACTTCAACTTGGGTAGCTGGAGCCCACAAACCCATCCCAATGAGAGATGCGCATGAGAAAGGAAGACCCAGAGGGGATGAGCAGAGCCCAGCTGATGACTTACTCTGACCAGCCACAGCGACAACCTCTTCTTTGCAGAGCCTGGAGAGTAGGAGCAGCTGCAAGTGGCAGAGCCCAGTGCACATCCACAAACAAAACCACCTCACAGGCAACGTCCCAGGCAATGGCCATGGCACTCACGTGGTGCTCACACACTCAGAGCTGGGAGATGTGCAACTGCTTCATCCCAAATCGCACTCCGTATGCCGAGAGGAGAGCTGTGGCCTTCCTCTGCCTGAGCCTTTTCTTAAGTTTCTGCTAGTGCTTTGTGATCAGGTGTCTACACAGTACCCCAAAACATCTTGTGAAAATATATTTACAGTAACACATACTCTATTTGAAAGCTGTTTCCTGCCATGAGCTACATCATAGATAGATAGACAGACATCTATGTGTATATATACATGTGGAATAGCCTCACCCCACTCACTTGACTGGAGGGCCCAAAGTCTGTGTACAGCTATCACTGGTGGGTTTTATTGCCGACAAAGCCTACACATGAGCATCTTCTCATCTCCCTCCAAGGTCCAGTGAGTTGGGCGGTCTCAGACAGCCAGTGCCGTGAGGTAAAGCAGGGCCCTGCAACCCAGAGGGGTGCAGAGGTTGGGTTGGAAGGGACCTTAAAGATCATCTACTTCCAACCCCACTACCACATCTTCCCCTAAAGCAGGTTGCTCCAAGCCCCATCCAACCTGGCCTTGAAGTCATGCTGGAGCCTACAAAGGCCAGCAAGATGGGCTGCAGACCAGAGAACACTGCAGAGCCGAGAGAAAGGCCTCACTTGTGTCCACTGAGAGCGGCCATTTCCAGCTCCCTGCCCAGGGGTCCTGCCTCACGCAAGACCCCTCCGAGCTCTCTCCATCACCCCCCCCGGTCTTGGAGCTAGGGAAGGGGATGGGGACTGGCTGCCTCAGCACTACCCAAACACCCGGGCAGCCCCTCTCCCCAGGCACTGAGGGGACGGAGGCACCACGGCCGGCTCCCACCAAAGGCCAGACCCCGGCAGCCCCGAGCCGTAGGCAAGACGGACCTGCACCGACCCCGC
>VZZY01004127.1:303405-316505 GCA_013400335.1 Eurystomus gularis
CGCGGTGCTGGGGATGGAGGCGGGAACGGAGGTGCCATCTCCAGGCAGCCCCTGAGGGCCGGCACAGACAAAACTGTCAGTTACTCCATAACGAGATGTAGGAGAAGCTGGGGAAAATAGCACTCAAGAGTTTCAGAAACACCCCTAAATTCATTTTAATAGGGTGTGGAAATAATCTATGTTCGTAACTGTACTTAGACAATTCACCCAGCAAAATCGCCTTTGTAATTCTCCCCATTTTCTCCCCCCCCCCCAATAAATATTTGTTTTGATTCTTTAAACATAGTCAAAGAAGCAGATCACTTTACTGGGAAACTGTTTAGCTTAGTGGTCAAGGCTCTCTCTCAGGCAACGTTCTAACTTGCTGGATCAGGCTGCAGTTATCCAACATTCGAGGCTAGAAGTTCAAGGTTTGTTCATTTTGAGGAATGATGTAAGGGTCAAAACCGTCAAGGAAAAAAGAGCGGGTCCCAAGAGCAGTTACTCGTGCTCCCCAGGTCTACCCTTCCTAAGGAACCCTACCACAGCAGAGTGCTTCTTTGGAAGTTCAGGGGTAGTTACGACACCCAAGTCTTAAACCCAAGCTGTCTAACATCACTTCCTCTCAATTCTGTCTCCAGTGGCTCTCTCTAGGTTTGGAAAACCAAACGGGAGTGGAAGAAAGACAAATGCTTTGGCTCAGTGGAGGTAACACATTCAGAAAGTGAAAAAAGGTTTGTCCCTGGGGAGGAAGCTCTTATAATCCTCCATGGATTTGCCACTGCTGAGACCTCCTACAGGAGGGCAGCACCTTCCCGAGAGGAGGAGACAGACCTTTCTCAAACCAGCACCGGGTTTTGACAGAGCAGTGTGGTGGTGACAGGAAGAGAAAGTGACAGTCACAGGTTTCAAAGGAGAGTCTCCACCAAAGCAGCTCGAAGCCTAGCCACCTCCTTCGGTTGCACAGATAGGAGATATTTCATACCAAAACACAAGGTGGTACCGTTCACCTGGCCTTGGCCAAAAGGCCTGACTTTTTTCAATGACTTAGTCCCACTCTAGTATCTCTCAATCTTCTTGGCACAGTCAGAGGTGTCTGCAAAAGATGAAGCCAATGACAGCCTCGTGCAGATTTAAAAAATAAAATTTCCAACACGTTTCATGAGAAATGTTGGATGCATTTCCACATGGAGAGATCTTGAAGAAAGTTGTAAATACTCAAGTGAAGGCTTTGCAGAGACAGGCATCTTCCACCTGAAGAGCAACTAAAGGTGGCTCAGCTGGTCCTAGAAGGAACCATGGCAACATTGTTGTAGAAAAAACAGGCAGAATAACTGCCGAGACAGCTCCAACATGGGAAATATAATCCAAACAATCTAGAAACCACTCGGCCATCCTGTCAAGAGAGGGCATTAGCAACCCTGCAAGGTTCTCCCAGCTGCTCAAGCAGGACAGGCCTGCTCTGGGAAGGAGGACACACCAACCCAAAGCCCGGCTCCAGGCAGCAGACGTGCTGTCCCCACACAGTGCCACAAGGACCCTTCTTATCCCGCTCTGCAGAGCCGTTCTCAAAACTGAGAATGAGACTTGGCCAAGGGACAGAGCCCGCTCTGTGCCACAGGTGAGCAGGACAGCCTGTCCAGGTGTTCCTGCCCACTCTTGCACTGCACCACGGGCACCTGGCAAGTATCAGATGAACCACTGAAGACCTGAATGACCATTACGGCTACAGCATTTTTTGGCTATCTGCCTACCAGATGCGGAGCACAGAGAACCCTTTGTTCCAGAGGCATTGTTACCAAAAGCCAAACTGCCTACTGCTGCAAGAGAGGTGATCAGATTCCCCTTTGCCTCCCCTCCCCATCTGTTCATTGCAACCATGTTACGCGTGAGAATTTGCATAAATTGCCCTCTGATCTGTGGAAGAAAATCCAAAATCCAGTTTGGAAATCCACAGCAGGTTGACAAGTAGCTTTGATCCCTGAAATTTCCAGAGAGCAGCAGATTAAGGATTAATTAATTAGCATTCTCCCAATCCAGAGCAAGGGAAATCATACCCACTGTAAGCACAGGAACAAGTCCACCTTTAACGAAATTCCCCATCAGTATCTGACGGTTCTCCAATTAGTCAGCAGGGAAAACTCACTGCATATAGCCAAGTCAACCACACCATTTTTCTGGCAGGTGTACATGAATATGCATTTGTGACAGACAAGCCAACCCTCATCAAATCCAGCACCTCTGATACAGTGGTTTTCTCTTGCTCAGGACAGTACTAGAGTTGTTGTCCAAGTGGTATCTCAGAACCTGTCTCAGGCAAACGGTCCAGAATTTGGACTGAGTATTAGATGGCAGCCTAAAGGTCAGAATCATCCTCAAACATCAGCAGATCTTTTTTCTTGTTTACTTCCAGGATATTTTTAGAGAGCAGATCTCTCTCTGGGCACGATCTGCCTCACAGAGAGGCTGAGCTTTCATGACCAACTCATCCACACACGCAGATTACCTGCAGGCCCAGGGAGAGACGCAGATGGTTTTTAAGCACTTTTCGAGCACCCTTGGAGCCACAACTGATTAGTGAGTCATGCAAAGACATCATTGAGAATATATTTCTCACACTTCTGCTTCACAAAATGGAAAAGCACACAAGAAAACCATGAATTCAAACACCTGAATTGGATCCAGGCCCCCATTTCTTTCAGTACCTCTGTATTTCCAGTTTCTGAAAGGATCAACTTCTCTCCTAATGACAAACCAAAGACTGGTGGCACCAAGTTAGAGCAGACATCCACCTTGCCCAACACCCCCAAGTTACCAACCAACAACAGACCCCTTCGGAAGGCCACAAAGACAAGGCAAGGATATCACAATAGACCCCAGAATACTCCATCATCTTCCAAGCCATTTGTGAGTTGGGGATTTCCTGAACTCAAAGGGGTGTTTGTGTATTTAAAGAACTTCATTAATTTATCCAATCATTTTGGAGGCTATGCAAATTTTAGCAACAACAACATCCTGGGGCAAAGATTTCACAGCTTAGATAAGCTCCATGACAAAAAGACCTTATTGCAATTTATTTGACTTTCTCTATCGCAAAACCTCATCAGACCAACCCTTGAAAAAGAAAGATGATCTGAGTTTTTTCAGTTGTGATACTAAACAAGTAACCTTGCTTACAAGATCAGAGACCCAATGGTCTGAAGAAATTACTCTGATGGACAACTCCTTTCCCCCCCCCCCCCCCCCCAAAATAATACAGAACATGTTCCTACAGGTTGAAGTAGAGAAGAAGGAAGCCGGGCCTCGAGCTCCTCTGAGGCATCCTCATATATATGTTGAATTAGACAGAGTTATGCCTGAGGTGGTAGGTGCAAGATACCTTCCTCCTCTCTTTCCATTTCAGGTTTCAGTGAGGCTGGTAGCTCAAATCTAGAGAGGCTGTTGAAACACATTCTTGTGCAGTCTAAAGATCTCCAACACCATCCAACTTAAGCCAAGATACTTGGCTACACATACTGTGAACACAATTCTTTCCAGGGCTTCTATCTTATAGTTGAAAAAATAATCTCCTTTAGAAAGCATGTCCATGGCCTTAGCTTGCATCTCAGAGAGATCTGAGTTTTGAAGCCAGAGCGTTTCCTAGAGATCCTGCTATGCTCAAAGCCCTAGCAGCTGCACCTGACAAACCATAGCCAGCTTGAGAGCACTTCTCAGTCTCTCTCACTGTACTAAAAAAAAAAAAAACCTGCTTTGTATTTTCGTCCTCAGGAAAACAGCAGCCCATGTTTTCCATTCACAGTTTTGGAAGAGGGAAAAAAAAAAAGTGATCCTTCTTTGAAGCAGAGAAACTCACACTGTATTTGGGATCCTCTTTGAAGCTTCACCTTTTCTGCCTGTTAAAACCGAGTATTTTGATATGAAGAGCTGGGATACCAGCCTCTCCTTTTCTTCCTTTATCCCTCCTCATACGAGGATTTCCTCCTCATAGATTTTCATTTTTCTTTTGCCACTTCTATTTTATAAGGCTGAGAGGATTTGGACGCAGCAAGGAAAGAAAACAAACCAAACCAAAATAGGAGAGTAAGCGGAAATGTCAAAATGCAAAAATCAGACTTGGGAATTTTATTTTATGAAATGGGAAACCATTTCATCTCCAGCCCAACCAAACTTCCATTTTTTTCCTGCTAATGGACACATGAAGTGTGTTGCTTCTGACCCGAGATGCACAGACGCTATCTACCTTGGTAGACCTGCAAACTGCAGCTCATGGATTTGCACTGGAGAGAACATTATGATAATCTAATTTGACCTCATCTGTACTGCAGGCCATAGCACTTCCTCCTATAATTCCTCCAGCATGTGCACACTTTCTGCCTGGACTAAAACATATTTTTCAAAAAGCTTCTATCCTAATTTAAAGGCCTTAAGTGGTGGCAAATCTAACACACACTTAGGCATGCAGCCTGAAAATAACCTTCACACAAAACCCATCCAGCAGTCTGTACTCCCTTGTCCTCAGAAGCAGAGGATGATCTCTCCCTGAAGCTGAAATCCAAACTGAGCTTGCCACTGGATTTTCAAAGATAGACTAAAAATCACCCCCAGGAACCTGGTACCTTGGGTTTTGGAATCAAGATAACTTGGTGCTCCCTGCTCTCTCCTCTCCACATCCTAAGAGCTCCCATGACTCCCTGGAGAGGCAGGAGGAAAGAGGAACGATTTTTCTCCTGTCAGATCCTGGAAAACTGTGGGACCACTCAGAAGAAGAGGGAACGCAGACAAAGCCATTTCCTCAGAGGGTCAGTCCTCCCAGTCCCAGTCCACTGGCCTAAACTACCTAGAAAATATTTTTCAGACAGGCTTTCCAAGATGAGGATAACACCACCCCTCACTTAAAGATGCCATAAATTGAGGAGGTGAAGACCACAGAGTCAGGTGCCAAGAAAGTGCTAAAGAAGGGATCCTAGGAGACCTCTGAAAGCTAGGAGGCCCAAGAGTATCGTAAACTAAAACCAAAAGAGCCTGTGTACCAAAATCATATTCTCCATGAATCACATCTGAAATTGAAGGCAACAGGCTTTTCTTAACCCTAGAAAGCACAGAGTGGCATGTTCAGAGCTCAGAACCTCAGAGCTGATGGCCATGGAAACTTTCCTATGAAACACCCTTTCCCACTGCTCCTGCACATCAGCTGCACAGAGCTACCCACCAGAGAGAATTTCTCAGGAAACAGTTCTCCTGGCCTTTGGTGAATTAGTTAGCCTGGAAGATGGTTACAGGCCAGGAACGATGCTTTATACAATAGCTCTGAGGAGTCTCTCCTCAGCTGAAATGGCCAGATGAGTCAGAAAACTGCCCCAAAAACAGAGAGTCAATCTGGCCAGCCCTGACCTCTCCCCATAGAAACTCCCCAGAGCCAAGAGGCCAGCTGCATCGGCTTCATGCAGATTTTGAGCACCGGATGTTGTCCAGGATGCTGGTTCTTCAGAAATGAATTGCACTGAGCTATTCAGAACTCTCCCTTCTGCCCAGTCCCAAGAAAACAATCTGACACAACCAGTTCTTGCCAGTCTCCTGACGTCAGGACACCTTCCAGCACATGACCATCAAACAAGAGGAACATAACAGCAGAACACCCCAAAACAATCGGAAAGTACTTCTTGAACTAGATAAATCGTAACTGCTTGCAAAGCGAGTGCTACATGACATGCTTCTGCTTCGAATTAACAGCAGTCCAGTTTAGGCTCAGAGGGGATTACACCCAAGACATTTTGTTTTCCTATCAAACATCCATCAGCAGTGCAGAAGCACATGCAAGTCAAACCAACATCCTTCCAACTACGCAGACATCACCACCTCTAGTGGTGATGCCTTCAGCAATACCATGTAAAAGCTCCTGGGGACACAAGAGAGTTGGCTTATTTCTAATAAAAAATAAAACCGCACAGAGCTAATGGCTAGCAAACACAGGGATATCTTATCACTTCTGCTATTGCCACTTCCTCTTAGAATCAAACAGAAATACAAAGGAGTCCCACTGCGCAGTCATGATAGCATCCCAGGACATGCAGATTTGACTTCAGAAGTTGAACAAAGGTACCAAGCAAGCACTTGTTCCAAACTTTCCTCCCCAAAAGTTCCAACAATATGGTGAAACTGGTTAGAAAACTCCCCTTCCTTTCACCAATTAACGTGCCTTAACATAACATCAGCCTTTTACGGGATCTTTCAGAAGAAAATTAATACCAGAGCCCTCATCCCTCACACTCTACAATTGCTGTGGTACTTTCCTCCACATCCATGATGCTATCTGCAATGTCCTGGCCAGACTACTGCCCAGCAAACTGCCCCACTAGACGGGCAGGAAGGTCCCAACAACAACAGATTCCAACAGTTCTGCCCCAAACAGGAAACCCATGCACAACACCACCGAACAACAGTGCAACAGTCCCTATCCCTGAGGTGACTGCATTCAGTATTTGGGTACAATGATCCCCTTCGGTTCCTAATCCCATTTAAAATCTTGGGATCTTTCAGTCTAATATTACTGCAATTGATCCTGGAGATGCTCACAGCCTCCTGACTGGGGACTGAAGGGCAAGACTGAGCCCCCTTCTATCCTCCAATCAGGCCCACCTCGCAATTTTCACACCTGGCTGTCATGGGCCATGGCACAAGTGACTTCCATCCACAGCCCACCCTTCCCTGAGCCACCAGTTGGCAGAGAACAACCAGATCAACACAAGAGACAGCCATAGTGCCAAATTTTCATCAAATATCCAAAACTAACATCACCACTTGCCTAAGACTCAGCAGGAGAAGTTACAGGACCAAAGGGCTTATTTTTTAATAAAGGATTACTGAAATATAAACCACAAGGCTTTGAATGAGAAACAGGCCAAAATCACAGGTTTGATGCTGCAGCCGCTCTGTGATGACTGTCTATAAATCTTCCTCCAGCATTTGAACAAAATGCAAATGCGCAGGCTACGAGAGGCTGCTGGATAGGGAAAAACTGGAAAATCATTTCCCTTACCCAGGTCCTACCAACTCCAGGAACTAGCACAAACGCTTTGTTTCAAATCATCACAGAGCAGGAGTCATTGGCTGTAGCCCCTACAAATACGTGACAGCCACCCAGCATCTGTAACTGACCTTCAATCTACTTAACCCTGTGCAAGAGACTCGTGAGCTCCTAATCCCGCCTCCACAGTTCAAAAAACTCCTTTTTGCCCCAGAAGCAACAGCTTTGATCCAACACCACTCAAGAGACTTACCTTCCCAAACTGCTCAAAATATTGTTTCACATCCTCCACAGTAGTGTTCACGGACAGACCACCCACAAATATCTTCTTCGTTCGGGTCACCATCTGGAAAAGGGAAGGACAGGAATTCACCGAATAAACCCAGAGCGAGCAGAGAACAAGACTCAAAGGCCACTCACTCCCCTCCACTGCCAGAAAGTGCCTGTCCCTTTGCTGCTGCTGAGCTTCCACCTCCTCAAAGCCCATTGGCCAAACATGGCTGGCAGATTCATCCCACACCAGACCCCAATTCATGCGCTCACCCTCGTGCCACCCCATCGAGCTTGCCAGCACTGAACCACCACCACCTCCTCCTTGGACAGCACGTTACCAGCCTCTCCCCTCAGCTCAAGTGCTGCTCCCTTGGCACCTTCACACTGCCCCAAAGACATGGGGCATGGCTCTCCCCTGCCCAACCCTCCAGCTCTTCGCAGCCCTGTCATTTCACACAGCCAGCCTTCTCCAGGCTCCCCCAGAGATGCCCCTGCTCTGCTTCCCAGAGAGGCAGGAGGCCAGACAGCGCAGGTCGGCTCCCCAGGCTTTGCCCTCCCAGCTCGCGAATTGCAAAGCATCTGGTCCAGCACAGAATAGGCCTCGTTTCACACCCATTCCCTGGGACAAGGAAGAAAACTAACTACCCTGAGAGGGGCCATGGCTGCCAGGCTGAGGCACACCAACAGCCTTTGAACCAGCCCTCCAGCTGCATCCTCCCCTTAGCTGCTTGGCTACACCCCTGCTCTCAGAGGAACACATGGTCCTAATTACCCCAAGGAGCATAGGGCTAATCCGCAGCAATTCCCTGGCTTGGAGAGCAGCCCGTTCTAACACTAAAGCACCTTCTGTCACCAAACTGCTTAATGGAATTAACCCAATTCCTACCATGTGCTTCCTGGCTCCAGTTACTTGGGATACCTGCTCACCAATTGTTCTCAGTGCCTGATCCCCCTTACTTCCCTCCCAGCACCAGTCTCTTCTTCCCTCTCTGCTTCTCAACACTGCTTCTCCCCAGCTTTCTCCTGTGACAGCACTTGGAATACAGACTCTAAAACTCCCATCCAAGAGCCAAGTTAAAGGGAGACCCAAAGTCTAAAGGCAGTCTCCAGCCTGTTACTGGCTCCTCAGTTAAAAGTTTCTAGCTGCATGCCTGAAAAAGTTCCTGCAACTGTGCATTTCAATGCCAGAGCCTCCTGTAGATAAGGTCCAACACCGAACTCCTTCTGCCTTTTCCGGCACTGAAGCACACAAGGGCATTTCACAAAATGAAATCTTTCTCCTGCACCGTGCCATACACCTATTCGTACACACACCCCTCCTTCCACCTGTATCACATCACAGCATAGAGCCATTCCGTATCTCCCAAGGCCTGAAACTCCCAGACGCTAGCTGCAACCTTGGAAGGACTAAGTTCACCCTGTGCAGCATTTATTTCACCAGCTCTAACCAGCACCTCCTGAAGTACAAGCGAGGAGCCTCCTGGTTCCCCCAGTGCCACACAAGCCCCCAGTGCTGCAGTGGGAGCCCAACAGGAGCACACTTCAGTGCAGCGTGGCACACTGGCAGTGCGGCACAGCAGCTCCCGCTCCAGGTGAGATCTGAGCAAAACCCCAGGGAACGACTCCTGTGTGCACTGACAACCCCGCACAGGGGGACAAGTCACCACCACGAATTTCGCCCTTTGGGGTGGCAAGGGCTGCCCGCAGTGCTTACCTTGGGCTGTGCTCGGCGGGGGAATGCTACCTTCGGGTCAATCTGAAAGAGACGTGGGGAAGAACACGGTGAACACGCTTTTGCTGCCTATTTACAGACGCAGGGTTTCCTCCATGCACACAGCTGACTCTGCCCACGCTGCACCTTGCTAGAAACCCAAAGAATCTACCCAAGGTGCGTTTTTATGGCTGCAGACATCTTTCCCTCTCGGTAAGGTGTAATCCAGGGAGACTACAAGTCCCAGCATGCAGTGGTCCATCTCCGGCAGAGCGCTGCCCAGACGCACCAGAGCCCATCACATGTGGGGATTAACAGGCTGGGCTACACCCTCCCACTGGGCCTGCCCCTGGGTGCCCTGCATCACCGGCCTCCTATCAGAAGGGCTTTCTTTTGCCTTTTTGCTCTCCCCCTCTACTCCACCTACAAATGCAGAGCTCACCTGGGTAGAAGAAAGGACAGAAAAAGTGGCAGCGCACAAAAAGCCAAACATCCCATCCCACAAAACACAGGGTGAAGAAATCACATGAGCAGACAGGACGGCACAAATGAAACCAAGGCGCCCAGAGTCCCAGACTCGAGGGAGGCTGTGGCCACAGGGCAGCGTGCTGCCCCTCTCCCCCGGCTGCACCGCACACAATGCCGCGCAGCCTCCGCTCCGCGGGCTGAGCCCTCCATTGTGCCTGTTCAGCTTCCCTATAAACCTGCCGCCAGTCCCCGCGCCGCCGTCCAGGTGCCGCACGTTCTGCTGGGCTCAGCACGGGTGAGCGTGTGCCTGCGCTGGCCTCACACCACCACAAAAGCCGGGACCACGCTGATGCAGCTGCAAGCCAAACGCCCACAAAGCCTCCTCGCCTCCTCGGCCACCACCTCATTCTTTATAGCCTATTTTTACAGCAACTCCTCTGAAGTTACATCACATCAGGGATGATCCAGACCTACAAATCAGCTTACAGAGACCTGTGGTAAAGGCAGGTCTGGCTCATCCCCGCACTCGGACAGGCTGCAGCTGGGAGGGCAGCCTGGAGCGTCGTCCCATCAGCCCAAAAGGAAGCTGTGTTTCTCCAGCTCCTCTTGCTGCTTTGTTCAGGTTTCCAGCCTGGCCGCCCTCCCGTCCCACATCCTTTCACTTGTCACACAGCCCCGGAGCTCGGCCTCCCAGTGCCCTTCCACCAGCTTCTCTCCCTGCCTTCCCCACCTCCATCCTGACTCACAGCCTACAACATAAATAAACTCAGCACGTAAGTAAACAGAGGCAAAAGTGAAGAGCACAAATAAACTCAAAAATAAACCTCCCTCCCGGAGCTCCAAGCGCCAGCACATTAGCATACCCTCCGGTGCCTCCCTGGGGCATCTGAGCCGTCCCTCCCCTCCAGCACACCCCCACAGCCCCACACCGCTTCCTGGCTAGTGCAGACACCCACGGCGAATTCTGAGGACAGGGGACGGCAGGAGACCAGGAGGTTGATGGCAGATAATAAGCAAAAACAATAATCTACTGTCTTTTACTTCTCAGCCAGTGTCATTCAGCTCCTGCCAAGAAGATGCTTTCATACTCAGCAATGCTAAGCTCAGCCTCATTTTCTCATTACCCTGAGTGTGATCAACTGGGCAGAGATAACGTGTCCTCCTGGCTGGAGGGAGCAGGCAGTCATTTCACAAATTCTTCTGCACAACCAGCTATTGTTGCAGGTAGAGGGACGCCAGGGTGACTGACTGCAGGGGCAGCCCTGGGAACATGCAGAGGAGAGTGAGTTCAGTGCCGGACTCAAGTTACTCCAACTGGACCACTCCCCGGTGGCTGGAGTCTTTCTAATTAAAGCAAAAGCACTGGTACCTTATTCCCTCATTTCTGGTGTTAAAACAAATAGCCCTAGAGGAGTTGTGTTTCAGTGTCACCCACTGACGTAATGGATCCTTTTTACAAACTTAGATAGAAATCTGCTAAGACCAAGAACATTCAGAACTGCTCAGATTGTATCCAAAACCCCCAAACCCTGAGATCAGGCTGCATTGAGAAAGTCCCTTGAGCACCAACCACTTTCACTTCACCGCACAAGGCTTTAGGGACAAGCAATCCCACTGATGTCACAGGTGTACCCATGGGCCGCCCAGGCTCCTCAGCAACGCTCTTCAGACCACCTACAGCACCATTTAATAGCTCAGGTGACGCAACTCCTGCATTATTAACCCGGCTGGTATTGGTGCCCTAAAGCAGGGGGAGGGCAGGCAAGGACCCACCAGACCTCTGGACTGGGTTGGTTCATTCATCACAACTCCACAGCTACCTTCACTTTGTTACTCTGCACTGCCCAAGAGCTGCAGGTCGCTCCCTCCACCACAAAAGACAAACCCTGCAAAAATTTAGAAACAGCAACAAAGAAATGACAGGACAGCCCAGCACCACAAGCCTGCTCTTCCCAGAATGCATAAAGAAGCAGCTCAAGGCATTGCCAGCTGCAGCTTTCCAAAGTCACGCAAATCTTACCTTGAGACTGTAAAGCCAATTCTCCTATCAAGCGTTTTCATAAATAACCCCATAAGCTGCAGCTATCTAGCTTACAAAGAGGAGTCTGAAAAGCACAAGGTTTCCCCAGAGAATTGGGCCAACGGCCTCCGTTAGGGTAGGAAGAATCAGAAAACAATGAAGCAACAAGTTGGGCAGACACCGTCTATCAAGTGTTGCTTGTGGCAAGAGACCCCAAGCCTGGAGAGAAGGCTGTCCTTTCAGGACAGGGCCTTTTCCTGCAAAGTTTCATAAAACCCTAAATTAGGATTCAGATGAGTTTGTGTCATTTAACCCATGACTCACAGCAGAGCCCTTCAGCTCAGCAGGGAAAAGGCGCACGGAGGCTCCGTGCGGTACCACAAGACCAACCAACCTCTCACCAGGCAAAACACCTGACCCAGCTGAAAACCACGCTAAACAAAAAATAAAGAGGAAGCGGGGAGAGAGGACCAAAGTTCCTAACAAAGGAAGGGCCCTGGTGAAACTGCTCCCATTCTCTCCGCCGCGCTGGCGGGGCGAGCGGAGCAGATGCAGCCGGGAATTTCAATGGCCGGCCAGTCCCCACGCGCCCTGCACCACGAGGCCCTTCTGTTCTCCCACAGCGCCCACCCGTCCGCCCCTGCCCTGCCCGTCCCTCCCACCCTCGTGGGCCGCACAGTGGGCTGCAGAGCGGCTTCGCATAGGCGGCAGTGGAGCTTCGGGGAAAATAATAGAGACCGTGGGTTTTGGCTCGCTCCTAGCCCCAAAACGCTTTTGGGATTAGTGCTACAACAGACATCCATCACTTGCCTTTCCAAGAGGGGGCTATGCCAGCCCACAGACTCATGGCGGGACTAGCTGAGCAGACACCGTGTTTACACAGGCTAGTGAAAAAAAGAAAAAATAAAGAGAAAAAAAGAAAGCCCTGGGCCCTCCTCACAAGACTTTACCATAACCCTCCCCCAGAGCAAAACTCACTTTACATCACTCCGAAAGGAGGAGGAGGGCTGGGAGTCCTGGGGACCCAGCCTCGGCCAGGAAGGCTGGGGTAGGTTTAACCGGGAGCTCCCGTGGGGAGGAAGGACCTGTGCACATCAAAGGGAGCGATCCAGGCAGTTAAACAGGAACAGACATAAATCTCGCTGCGACTCACGCTGTAAGCCCTAAGAAAGGGGGTCTCGCTCTCCCGCCCTCTCCCTTCTGCCAAGATAAAGGCTGGGACGCCCGAGCCACGCGCTGCAAGAAATAAAGTTGCACGTTTGGACTCCTCGGCAGCCTGTGCCCAGAGCCACAACGTCTCCCCCCGCCGCTCCCACACCCCTACCCTCACCTTCACCCCTGGGCAGCAATAAGGAGAAGGAACTCGGGGGAGGGCAAGTCACTAAAACTAAAGAGAAGGGACCTCCCACTCAGACACCTCACCCCCACCCCCCGAAACTGCCTACACATCTCCCGAGCGCCGCAGATTTGCGAGGCAGGACCGGGCACGATAGGACACCGACCCAGGGAGCCACCCAAATCTTCCCGCTGGCCCAGCCGGGGCTCCTGCCCGGCCCTCCCCTGCAAGCGAGGGCCAGAGCCGCGGCCGCTGCGAGAGGTCGGTGGCGGCCCACACGGACGGGCGC
>VZZY01004127.1:318403-365741 GCA_013400335.1 Eurystomus gularis
GGGCACCGCGGTGGAGCCGGGTCCGCCCGCTCCAGCCCGCTCTGCCCCGGCTCCCGGGGCGGGGGCCGGGCTGCCCCCCGAGTCACGGCGCAGTTTCTTGCTCGTTCAGACTGGCAGACAGACCCGTGCCAAGCTCCAGCCTCTCTCCACTGCCACACAAGTTCATCCACATACTGATGACTTCTGGAGCAGGTCTATGCACTCTCTGCCTCGGGCAACCCGGGTGGCTGGAGGAGCTCAGCGAGGAACAAATGGCATACCTGTAACGCTCAAGTCAGATGAGAGCCGTACCCGCTCCTGCCTGCGCCGTGCATCGCTCAGAGAAGGCACTTGTTTGTGTCTGTGGCATATCAGAACAGAGCAGTGCACAAAGCCTCTGGTGACAGTCACTGTGAGCCCCTCATTGCAAGAGGGTATCATAGGGTCCCAGCCACACCTCACTGCGCTTCCAGATGTTCCCCATGCATCTCTAGCCATGCTCCTTCCAGCACGAGTCTCCCCTGTACCCTCTTACTGCCTAGAGCGAGGTACTGACAGCTCTCAGATCAGTGCCATCCTTATCTGACCTTTCTCTCATGACTGCTTTTCCATGTGCCAACACAACCCATCTCCCTCCTGCAGAGGAACCAGGACGCCTTTGTTTTAACAGTGCTTTGCAATAGTATCTTTAATTACAGGGACTCAGCCTGAGGCCTCTGGCTGCAACTCCCAACTTAAATTCACCCTCTGCCCATTAGCTCTGCCAAAACACCATTCACCCACCCCATCTCCTGAGCTGGGTCAGTGACAGTATCCTGTCTCCTGGCCCTGTACCCAGGCGTGGCAACACACTCAACACTAGAGACCGGGTAGCCACTCCTGGGGCCTGAGCTACACAGCATCCCAGCTGTGGCCACAGAGCAACCCCTGCTCCCGCTGCCACTGGTCCAGGCTGAGCTGCTTCTCCAGAATTCCCCACTCACCATTCTGCAGGGCTGAAGTCACCACTTCAGGTGGAGGTGCCCTGAGAGGCAACTGGGCTGGTGCAGAAGAGAACTACAAATAACAACAGGCAGAGGTGGTACTGCAGCTGGCAGTGATGGGGAAGGGCTGCACAGCCAGCAGAAGCAGTGGTGCTGAGGCAGCATCCCAGCCATCTCCCCTTGCACGTCCTGAGAAACCTGGACGAGAGCTGGGCTGTCAGAAAGGCACCGCTGCCGCCTGCCACGCTGCCCAAACTCACTGCTGCTGCGCTGCCTCCTGACACCTTCTCTCACTGATCTGGATGGCAAATACTCCAAAGGAGGGACTAACATTTTCAAGTCGCCAGGCACAGGTTTTATGCTCCATAATTGTCCAACCTAGGCACCCTAATAATGCTAATTAAAACACAAGAAAGAAAAAAGAAACAAGAGCTTAGTGTTGGACACACTAAAGGATAACATCTCTTAGTTTACTACCAGTGTATTGCTATAATCTAAAATGTGTAGTATTTATGAGACAGATAAAGTAGAGCACTCCAAGGGACACTGTTAAAATGCTTCATCATCATTTTTTTTGCATTATGATTACTCCATTCTCTTTTTCTCCACCTAAATAGTATTGGGGAAAGGAGAACAGGATCAATGTGAGTTAACATCTGTGAACATCAGAGGAAAAAAAAAGCAAGCCTTCAGGAGGATTTTGATGGAGGATGTGGTTGGACTTGCATCACTGGGAATGACATCCTACCATGTAACTTATTCCGAGGCCCTTTCCAAAAAAATACACACAATATTTTGTATTTCCACCTTAGGACCCCAAAGTGCTTTGGAACTACCAATTCATTTATCTCTGTAACACACAAGACAGTGGGTCTTGAAAAAAAATCTGTTGATTAGTGACAGTAGGAAGCTTTCCTCACAGAGAAGTAAATATATAAAACATTCCAGACCTTATGATTGGAAAGATGATCTGCTGAATATAAAATAATGCAGCATTGTATTCCTGGGGCTGCAGACGGACAGCTGTAGTGCCTCTGTGGCTGCTGCTGAGAGACTGCCAAACACCAGCGAGATTAACAAAACTGCTCAGTTTCCTTGCTGCTATTCAGCATCTCGTGTGTGGTAGAGTGACACTATCAAAATCATGTCCACTTCCTGCTGAGGAGGATGATTGGCAAAGCTCTGCCCAGCACCAGTGGCAGACACTGGAGTTATTCATGGCAAGAGGGAGGTTCTAAAAAGTGGAGGTTAGGGGAGGGGCAGGGCAGCAGCCGCCCCCTTTCCTCCCTCATCATATAAGGCTTAAGGAGAGATTTTGTCTTGGAGACCTATCTCTAGCCAGGAGGTTTTGGTAGTCGAGCACTGGGAGAAGTTTTGCTTTTCATTTATCTGGGCAGTCGATAAACAAACTTGAACTGGAATCCGAATAATTTTTGTAATATTTGCATTATGATGCTGAACATGCAAACCTGGAAGATATTACCTGCAGCTCGGTAGGCAGCTGGGGGGCAATGCCAGGCCCTGGCAGTGGCTTCCACTGGTGCTCCCACCTGTTTGGAAAGGATGCTGGCCCTCCGAAAAGGCTGATGGCAAAACCTCCCTGCTAGCCCATGGATGAGGCATGTCAGGGTGTCTGCCCTGAAGGCAACCCACTGCTCAGCCACCTCCTGCCTGGCAGGAGCTAGCTTGGGGCAAGACTCATGCACATAGCAGGAGAAGAGCTATTTAGAGGAATTTAATTATTTAGACTCCACTCAAGCTGAGGAGAGGGACAGAACAGGAAACAAGGAAGAGAGGAATGGCTGCAAAGGCACCAAGGATTTCTTTTGCTTAATGTAAGAAGCCTCACAGAACAAGATTCTCAGTGGGAAAACAGGCTACATGGTGCAGAGCATTGAAGAACAGGGTAGGAAAGAAGAGAGGAGAGGAACAGGGCTGCATGTAAGACAGGAAAGAGAAAAGAAAGAGATTTGGGTGAATAAGGTGCAGGAGAAAAGAGGGTGTGAAGAGTGAATAAAGACAGCTAGGAACTAGGGTAACTGGAAGAAAGGAGTGAGAAGGAGACCACCCCAATTACCATCAAACAGCAAGAGCAATTGGAAGCTCGGGGTGGGGAGGGGGGTTAAAAAACAAAACAAAACAAAAAAACAACCACACACACAAACCCAAACACTAGAAAGAGGTCTGCATGGGATGGAAATAGAAGTAAAACACCAAAAGAACTTGTAGCATAGTGAATAAGGATTCAGCATAAAACAGCAAAAAAGGAGAGGTCTCTGAAGGACAGTAGGAGATTGCAGGCTTCCACTCACTGCCCTGGAAATGATGGCTAAGGGAAAAACTAGAGAGCCCTTCCTGCTATTCTCCCTCTCTACAAGCTCTAAAAACTACTACGTGGTGTCTAGTCTCCATGATCCTATCTAAATCAGTCCAGCAAACAACTGGCCAGCTCTAACACCGGAGCTGCTCTGTGCACCGAGAACGCCCAGCACCGCAACAGCCTGGCCCCTGTGCAGGTTCCACCTCCCTGCTGCAGCCTGCAAAGGGTCCCCTGCTGAAGAAGAGCTGAAAACATTTTCACTGCCCTTTAAATTTTATTTTCTTAACACAACTCTCCGAAGATCGCATATAAAGTGACAGAAAGCAACAACAGATTTGAAAAATGAGACCTCTCTCCTCAAAGGTGCCCTGAGCTCCAGCTTCCTTCTCACCTCCTAGTTACCATTTGTCACAGGCTTCCATCAGTCACTGCTTTCTGCTTCATCCGTGCTCCTACCTAACCTCTTCCCAGTTCCTGCTGCAGCATCCTGTGTAAAGGGGACCTTTCCCAGAGCTTCGCTGTTAAGAGGGTCTTCCCCAGCCCAGAAGCAGAGCACTGCTTCCTGCTCTTCCCCTCCTCACCTGGAAGCTCAGAGCTTCCCATGAAGTGATACAGAGGGACCCATTTCTCCACCATTACAGAAAAGAGATTAGTATGAATGCAACAGATATCCACCAGACGTGCTAGATTCTTTTAGAGAAGACATACATGAAATTGTTCCTTGTTCTCATTGAGGATAAGGCAATTGGCTCAGTTGGCACAAAAGCAGATAAAGGTTAGACATTAGGAGACACTTAGCAACTATGACGATGACTAAAGATAGGAGATGTTGGCCATGAAGGCCAAGGAATCTCTATCCATGAAGATTTTAAAGAACAAATTAAGCAAACACCAGCCTGGTGATCAGGTTCTAGTTTGTCTTTGCCTGTTGCAGAGGTGACCTCTTGCTACTGCTTTCAATCCTCAGTTTCTACATCACGCAGTATGAAAGGACAAAGAGTTTGGAGTAAAGGAGGCAAAAGTAAGGACTTGTCTAACAGAAAGGTGAGTTCTGGGTGCATTCCAGTGCATAGATGGAGGCTAGAGAAGAGAGGAATAACACAGAGAAATTTAACAGCTGTGGTCCACAGGCACCTGTCAGGGCAAGGAACAGTGCAGCATGCGGCTGGGCTGCACCAACACCACCAGCACTGGAGAAAAGGTCTGGGGCTGACTCAGGTAATTAGGGGTAACAGAAAAAGGTCTGGGTCAGGTGTGAGAGCGTCAGTCAGTGCAATGGCTGCCAGATACCTTAGACAAATGGGTTTTGGTAATAACATTTTTACAAAATATTAAAGAAATAAAATCTTGTGTTCCAGTCGGGGGGGGAGGAAGAAAGAAAAAACCCCAAACAATACCACACTAGACACAGCTTTTCCCTTGCCTCCCTGCAGTGGCAGTGCCGGGTGCCTTGCAGCCCAGTCTGCTGGGCCTCCAGTAACCAGCTTCTCAGGCAGGGACCAGTGATGCTGCACTATCAGTTGATCTGCACATCCTCTGCAGGTCTGACGCATGTGTGAATTATTCATCCGGGGCTGAAGTCAGCACCATGTCAAGGACCTCTAAAATCCGCTTTAAAGATAGCCGTGTCCAAGGGAACAGGGGAGCGAGGGGAGAACAGGGCTCAGGGGATGGAGGACTGGATCCTCTGCTGAGATGCTTGCAGGAGGCAGAAAATCTGTTACTGGCACCATCCCAGAGCAGCACCAGAAGGAAGAGGCACTTACATGAGCAAACAGAGAACTTTTGGCTCCACACATGAACAGGAGCTGAGCAAGCAGAAGCTGTTTCTTCATCCCCTCTCTTTCAGGACATAATCGATTTCCTACCTCTGCTATAACACTCACACTGGCTTTTAACTCTCCCATTTCTTCAAGACTTATTTTCTAATCTAAGCTGACGAGACCCTTGCTCCACAAATCCCAACAGTGCTTCTCAGAAGACAACTTTACACCCCCATAGTACCAGAATGCTATAAAGTAACTGGGACTACACTGTTAAGTTTAACAGCACAAAATTGAGAAGGTTTACAGATTATTTGGAGGAACAAACAGAAAAGAGCATCTTTAAAATCCAGAGTGCATGCTGGAGGTCCTGAGACAGGAAAGGTTCAAACCAAGGCAAGTGTACAGGACAGAAATACACACTGTAAATCTCCTTAAGCAGCTCAGCCTGTCCTGGTTCCTCAAGGTTTTGCCAAGGTATTTTGTTTGTACTTGTCACATGACTTACATCAGGCATCACATCCTAATCAAGACGGACACCAGTGTCTTTCCAGGCAAAGCCCCCATCCTCAGATTGCAGGAGCAGCTTAGCTGCTTTGTACATGTAACCCCTGCCTGAGCCTCCTCCCTGCTGCACAGGGAAGAGGAGGCGAGAGAGGCTACAAGGGTCCAGGTGCACTTGTAGTCATCTCTGGTCATTCTTCTCTTTGCCATAGAATAGTCTGTGGCAAGGCACAGGCTCACCCAGTGAGTGTTGTACTTTGAAGGCTGCTGGTTTTCTACAGCACTGCACCCAGAACAGACGCTCTGGGGCCAGAAGTGGTATCCTCCAGAGCAGGAGGTTCCCCCACCCCAGGGCACAGCGTCTTTGCTCAGGCTCCCAATCCTTCTGGAGTAGGGAATGTGAAATGAGGCAGCAGTTAGTAAAGATTCCAGCTGCAGCAACCTACATCACCTTTTAAATATGTTGAGTTTGGAAGCAGAAAGGCTCAAAATCCATTCTTTGGTCCCAAGACACAGAGATTCCCCCTGCCCACAGACACAGTGAGCTAACCTCTCACTGAAGACAAGCTCTAATTCTGCACTGCTCATAGTCTAGTGGGAAATACTTTGCTCCTGCTGCTACTTGTCCATTCTTGCCCTTGTATCTTTTGCTCACTTCTTACAGCCTTTAAGCATTTATCTTTTCACGCCTTTGCCTGCTCTGGATTTCCCTCAAGGCTGATTTTGCTACATCAGGGTCCTTATGCCATTTTCTTTTTTCTTTTCTTCTTTTTTTTTTTTTTTTTTGTCCCAGGCAGAACTTTCCCACCTACCTCATGCCCATGCAGTTCAACGAGCTGAAGTAAACAGAGTTCCTGACCCTCTTTCGACTGGGAGCAAGAAGCAATTCACGAACTATATTCCTCAGAGCTCCCAGCTGGCTGGTGGCCAAGCTGCCGCAACAGCTAAGGACCAGCCCACTCCAAAGTAGCTGTCCAAGACATTCTTCAGCACAAAGCTGGGATGCAAGCAACATGGAGATACTCTGTTAAAAGCATGGGGATGCTGAGGAGCAGCAGGAAACCTCACTCACAGTGGAGGTGCACAATAGGAACGATCCCTCTACTAAACAGACATGAAATAGTAACCTCTACAATTCAAAGTTTCTGTTGCATACATGTATCAAAGTGAGGAGCATTAACATTTAAAGAAAAAACCCTTAAGGCTCCTACAAAAATTTAATCCAATTAAACAATTCTAAGATTTTAGTTCCATCTACCTGCCACATTCCTGATTGACCAACAAGCAGATTCTGCTCTCCTGTTCACAGCAATGCCCAGTGCAGCTCTGGAGACATCAGAAGAGAGGAATCTCATGAGTTACACTGGAAATAGTAGGATCATACTCAGGCTTGTGACATCCTGACTCACTGGACTTGTAATCTGATTATACGGGCGTTTTTGGAAGCTCTGTGTAGTATGTCCTGCCCTGATCCAGCAGTTCCCCTCTGGGGATCACCAAGTTTGCCACTTCACAGATACCCTTGGGCTTTGGAAACTGCCCATTTGTGATGGATGGAAACAGTGAGGCGTCTTCCAAAACTTCCTGTTGATTTTGAGCATTTCATTCAAAAAAAAGGAGATGCAGTAAACACTCCTTTTTCCAAAGGGGGCCTGGGGAAGCTCTGGGCACAGCATTTTCTGCAAAACAAGCACGTGGTATCTCAAGGTGCACACCCAAGATCTGTGTTTCTTTACATGTAGTGTTGTAGGTAACTAGGTCGAAAGCGTACCTTCTCTACGTTTTCAGCCACAATAGCACCCTGTCCTCTGTTTACTGGCACTCTGCTAGACACTAGAAAGTCTAGTACAAGCATTTTCCTATGTCAAAAGTCATCATGTTCCTGTGACTTAAGGTGTATTTAAAACAAATCATATTTTGGAGGGTGAATCTAAAAAAGCCTCTCTGGTGTTTGAAGAAACCTGGGGATAGATGAGACATTTGCTGGGAGAGCAGCTCTGGAGCCAAGCAAGCTTTTGAAGTAGGGAAGCTCCTCTTACACACTCCTGCTAGTCAGACAAAATGTGCTCAAGTTCGTTGGTCATTCTGGAGCCTTGAAAGCAATGCAGTGTCTGGTAAATTCATTCCCAGATGCTGGGGGAACAAGGGATTGTGGGAGACAGTGTAAGATGGGGAGGGATTTACTGCAGAACAGAAAAAGCAAAAAAAAAAATGGCAGTTTGTTCAGCCTTACTTCCCTTTTGGGTTTTTCTTAGTGAGGCTGCAGTAGGAAAAATTTGGGGATTTTGTGCTTGTGTTGCTTTAAGGAGAGGAATGCTGGAAACAGAGGTATTTGATACCTTTGCTGCTAATTACAGTGCAAGCTCCCAGTGTCCTGACAATGCCCTTGTCCCTGACCTGGAGGGGCCTCACTGTCTCAGGGTCAGCTGTAATTTAGTTTTAGGTCAGACCTGGGACTCTCCTGCCAAACTAACTGCACTTTGTTTTGAAGTAGAAACCATTTACTAGCAAGTCTGAGACCATCAAACTCATTTCACTAACGAGAAACAGGAACGAAGTGCAGCGCCCCAGAGACAAAGGTCAGTGTTCGACACAAGGAGAGCTCAGCTGCCTCACGAAGAAAGGGCTGTTCTGCCCACCGAGCCACACAACCGCCTGAGCGCAGGAATTCTGCTGCCTTCAAATAAGCATGTTTATTACCAAAAAACCTAGGAATCAACCAAGCCATGCCAGCTCCCAAGCAGGCACAACAGCACAGTCAGCGCCCACCTTAGAGAGCTCACAGCACAGTTGCTGCATTGCACAGGGGGTTCAAGAAAGAGGATCAAGCTCTTCATTAAAGCTCATGAGTTGCTGGTGCTGCTCCTACCTCTTCTCACAGATTGGCCGGGTGATTTGGGCCAAGAAAACTCTGGTTTTCTACTTGAAAACTCCGGGTTTTTTTCTCTACCTCAAATTAAAACAGTGCTTTGAGATCTTCAGAGAGAACATGCTCCAGAAAATAACCTGCAAGCTGTAAAGGGAAATACTACTTAACTTCCTCCAAATAATCAGCACTCTCTAACTCAAAGGGAACTAAGTACTTTTTCAAACCAACAGATTTTGAGCCAACCTTCTTCCCCCTCACCACATTAATGGACAGAGATTATACTGTCGCGATACCACATAGCATTGCCTGGAATTAAATTGGCACATAAAGAATTGTTCTTTACAATCTGTGAGTTAGTCTGAGAGCCCAGTGCATTTTGCATATTTTCAGAGTCCCTGCTCTTTCACATTTATGTGGACAGAGGACTAGGTTTGCTAAGGAAAAACCTATCCAGAGCACACATTTTTTTCAACTCTGCACATCACTGCAGCAAGAGGCCAACTTGCTATAGCAAGAAACAGGTCTGCTAAGGGATGTTCACATCTTCCTTTCATAAAAGTTGACTAGAATACTGCAACACACCCTGATGTGTATTAATGCTTGTTCTCTGCCATGCCTGACAGCTGCAAGGCAGTGCGGAAGAAAGAATTACCAGCCCTACAGACTTCCACATGAGTTCATAATGTGATACCCCTGTTGTTAGACACCACAGGTCCCTAACTACATGTAAACCCAAATCACTCCTCTCACTGTTGGTGCCTTTGCAAATATTAAACCAGCTTCCAAGAGCTCATCTTAATTGCCAGGGGTCCCAGCTACCCAAGAGCTGAGTACCTCCTTCGTGACTCCCTGAGAAAGCCACGTGTTTCAGAAGCGATGCAACTGCCATGTACCAGAACAAGGCTCTGGAGCAGAGCAGATAGCTTCCTTGGCAGCTGGCCCGCAGTGTTGGAGCTCACTCCCAGGAGAGATTAGAGGGAGTAAAAACCTCATTGCCATCAGAGCAGAGCACTCAACCTGCTTCTACCAGAGATTTCTCACAAGAGCAAAAAAAATCCAAAAGTGTCTCTACAAATGGGAGGCTGGAGGAACAGAGAAAAGATAACCCAGTTAATGTCATGCATACAGTTTTGCTAACAGCTCGGGTAACACTGAGCAGTAAAGGACAGGCAGAAGCTCTGAGCACAGCCTGTTTTACACCAGGAAGATATCCTGACTAACATCTGGACAGAGAATTGCCTCCCTGTATAAAGTCACCCAAACCCCAGACCTGCAGCTGCAAAGTTTTCAAGTGAGGTTTTGAAATTTGGAAGCATTAAATATATTCTATCCCCCAGACAACCTTATTCAAGCCCCCTTTTTTTTTTTTTTTTTACTTTCAGGGCACAGTAGAGGACAGAAGCTACCCTCAGATTCCCGGGTAGCACAATTTATACCCTGAGAAAGATGAAACTACAAACTACTTGGACTTGCTCAGACTTTGTGTACTTTCAGACTCCCCTGCCACTTCAGGTGCCACCACTTGTGTGTAACCCCTACACCAAAGAAGAAAGGAGAGGGATCTCACGGGTTTCAAGGAAGGCTGATCTCTGCCCATAGACAAGGTAGCTCTCCATCTGCACACAGAAGACTCTGCGCAGACAGGCTGTTTCCTAAGGGCACAGCAGAGCCCCTTCAGAGACAGCTCCCAAGGTGGGAGACCCTGTACTGCAGGCTCCTGGGGACAGGGCCATAATGACCACGGACCGCTCAGTCAACCCTGTGCAGGTCACCTGCTGTCCTCTGCTCCACCGCCACCGAGGTAGGGCTCTACGAGGCGGAGCGTGGAACTCTGGGCAGGGCTGTGCGGGGGGCAGCCCAGCCTGGGAACTCAGGAGCAGCAAGGAAGGAGAGGATGCTGTAGTGGAAGTGATTTGAATTAGAACAAACTGGCTGCTGAATAGAAGCTTTTATTCCAGCATGGAGAAGGCTTTGTTAGTCAAGCACATGTGATGCACAAAAGCCTCCACTTGAATTCATTGAGTTTTAATTGGTTCTCAGGTGGGGGAGGAGATGGGTACTAGGAATTAGGGATTCCTTAAAGAGGCAATATCATTAAATCTTAACGCCTCTTCCTTCTCACCCCCAGCTTCGGCTTAGGAGTCTGGCCTCATTCAATTGTCTTATGTTAGAGAATCAGAAAAACTGAGGGAGAGAAAGGGTGGGAGGGGGAGTCACTAATAAAGCCTAAAGGGAGATCAATGAACGAGGAGGGTGAGGGGCAGGAGGAGGACTGAAAAAAGAAAGAGGATGGTTGGGCGAGGAGGGAGGTCACACGCAGGCAGGGAAGGCAGGAGAACCTCAAAGGGTTGAGGGAAAGAGAATGATGCCATTTGAGTCAGGGCTTTTATTTTCTTCCTGCATTCCTTCTTTTATTGAACACTTAAAACTTCCCTTGGAGATCCTCTAGCTTGGCTCTGTGAGTCTGGCCCCCAAAACAACAGAGCTGATCACTGCAAGGAAGGGGGCAAATCCTGGGATGGGCATGGAGTGGGTGTGCATGGGGAAGGACTGCAGCGAGAGAGAAACCTGCTTGGAAGGGCCTCGCAAGAGCTGCTGCTTGTCTTGCCAGACACAGCACGTTTCAGACAGAAGTTTTGTTACTAAGAGCTTGCTGCCGACGTAGCTGAATCAAGGCCCTTGTGTGTGAAAGAGAAAGGGAGTAAACGGGAGCTAAGGAGATTTCACAGTCGGCAATGTAGGAGGTACAGCACGCTGCCCAGCTTACAAAAGCATGGGTACCTGCAAGCCAGACCCTGACAGCCAGCTGCTACGCTGTGACAGGGGAGACATCTCACAAACATATGATTTCCATCAGTCCATTACATCATAGGCGAATGAATCAATGCTGTTTTACCTATTAGATTTGGCTTCAGATACATAAGTGAATGACATACCAAACATGCTGCCAGCAAACACCAACTCAAATGCATTTTCTTTTAGAGCTCCCAACAGAAGAATGCTGCTTCTATATTTAAGCCGTTTATCCTGTATAAAGCCACGCACAGCAGATATTCTTTGCAGGAAGTACTGCCTACTGTTTTACTATAATTCTTCATTACAAAATTAGACTGCACAATCTCTGCTTGTAGACAGCATGCCACTAATCTCCCCCAAAACAGGGGCACCGCAAACAATTACTATATGGACTCAAATGGGAGGTCTCCAACTTCTGTTTAAGGACAGCGTAGGATGCTGAAAAAGCATTCCCATGGTGGCTTCTCTCTAAGAGACTGCCTGATCCGAGTCACTTACTGTGGTGTGAAATCTGGAGGAAACACAAGGTCCTCTGCTGACACAGCTGTGGTACGGGGTAGCTCTCACATACACGTGGGTTATTCCTGTATTTCAGAGCACAGCAGGAAAACAAACAAACAAAAAAATCAGTGAATTCACCCCTTGAAAGTGTCATTGGATCTAGTTTTCCAAACCCCTTCCCTGAAATAAGAGCCTAAGTGTCATTTAGAAGTGACACAAACTCAAGTCTCATTTCATCCTTAACTCCAACTACAAGCAGCCGTGGTCTCCACCTGGCAAAGGCATTCGTGAGCAGTGGGCCACGACAGTGCCTGGCACCAGCTACACAGAAAGCATTTAACCACACATGGAGAAGAGCTAGCACTACTTGCCTTGGTTTTTAATACTGCAAAGTTTACACTCTGACCCTGCCAAGCTGCCTATTGTCACCATTTGACCGGTGACAACCCAGGAGAGCCCTGCCCTGCAGGAGCAGCAGGGCTTTCCTCCAGTAAGGGAGTCTCCCCTGGAAGGCACATGTAGGGAAACATAGGCAAAGTCCCACAAATCACATTAGAGATGCTTCTTTTTCCTTTCTAAGCAATTTTTTTGTGTGTTTCAGTTTGCCTCTTCTCATAGTGCACCTGCATTACAGGTAGCATACAGATTACAGACAGATTTATTTCTTTTTCTATCCTAGTAGTTTTAATTAATTAATCCACAGGCATAATTTCAAATTATATCTGACTCACTTGAAGCAATAAGCTGCTCTTCAGCAGCAGCAGTAACATTTGCAAGTCCACCTTACTGGGCATAGTCCTAAACGTGATCCCTGCCTCACTGGAAAGCTGCACCGCCCTGCAGAGGACTAAGCAATTGCACTGTTTCCTGCAACCCTGTATTCAACAGTAGAGACAGAGCAACTCCTGTGACTATCTTCCCAGCAACAAGACATAGGAAAAGGCTGTCCTCGTAAGGTTGGGCAAGGTCACGCCTCCAAGGTTGTTCCCTGTATTTATCCTGGACTTGTTGCCCTGGATGCATTTGCCCTCCTCCCAGCAGTTTTCTAGTAACAGCCTTTCCTGTAATTGTTTTCTCCTCTTTCAGATACATTCAGTTTATCTTTATGCTTCAGTGCTAGAGTATTGGTTTTCCCTATACCACCTTGTTTCTCAATAGTCTCCTATTTTGTAGCTTCCAATAGGATCAGACCAAATGTCATTTGTGCCTTTGGTAAGAAAAATAATTAGAAAAACCCCAACCATCCCAGTGTGCTCAAATATCTTGCTGCTCTCCTATGGCTTTCTGTACATGCCTTTGGTTGGGATTGTCTTGCAACATTTTTCCCAGAAAGTACCATTTCCGCAGCCTTTTGGTATGCGACAGCAGGCACTTCAGAACTGCTTCACTACACAAGCCACAGATTTGTCTGTCACAAACAGTGTCAGTTATCACAGCATCAAATTTGCCGTGTGCAGCAGGTCTCTTTAAGACTGCCATGAATTGAAAATTGTTTTGCTACCTCTTCTCAATGCCTGACAGAACAGGTATCTCAGCAATCAGCAGTGGCTTTGGGGCAAAGTGTGACTGACCCATCTGTATCAGCTATTCAGTTAATTTTATTCCCAGCCTGTTTCGTTACATTAAACCTCAAGATTCTCACCATATTTCCTCCTTTCCAGGCAGGAGAGATAGCAAACCCATCATTTCATCTCCAGAAGAAGTTTAGCTGTGGCTGCTCCACCAATGAGACAGGTCCTCCTGTAACCAGGACGTTGCTTCTTTCTTTGCAAGTACTAACATCACACAAACAAACACAATCCTAAGCAAAATCCAGCCCTAGCATGGTACCAGTGCCTATTTTGACAGGACCACACAGATATGTCCTGTGCCAAACTGCTGTTCAGGCACAAGCTCGTGCTTTCTGTTCTCCTCTGTGAAGGGGCAGATCTATGTGGCTGCTGACAGTTTAAAGAACTATGAGGCTCACCTATTGCACAGGTCTTTACAAAGCTGGTCAGAACACCAGTACAGAAACATGCTCAACCCTCCCTGGAAATCACGTATTTCTGCTCCAGTGGACAAGCCTCTGCAAGGACTTTGGGAGCACCCATCCTTTACTCTGTCGATGGCCACATCAGCATCCTGTGCACAGCCCAAGGGTTTCCTGCAGCTTGCCTGGCAGCCAGACAGTTTGCAGCTTCCCATGCTTCTTCATCTGAAGCTGCAGCCCCCCGGCAGGCTCCTGCCCCAGCCCATGCCAGGGCTGTAGTTGCTGTAGGACCAGACATCAGAGCATTCACAGCTTCTCTGGGCCCAAAGGCCACATCTAAGTTTGTACAGGAGGAGTACAGAGCTGCACTAGAGCCAGGCACACACGTTACAGAGACAGAATGAGGCTAGGATGACTAATGAGGAGGGCAACGCCGCAGAAGCTTTCCAGCCCAGTGCCCTCACACGTTTCCGTGCGAGATGTAATACTTTGCACATTTATTGTTGTAACACTGCAAACTTACTGTTCCTTAAACTTGCACAAACCCACAACTCCATGGCCCCACTAGCCAGCAGGCCTTGCTTGGAAAGCTCTTTACAGCAGCACATCACTGCTGATGAGCAGCACACAAGGTACCCCTGTGAACTTCAGGGGGCTCTGCTATGTCAGCGCGTTTGCCCATGGTACCCAGTTCTCTGAATTACATCAGCGCTCCGGCTCCTGTGTTTTGACAGGTAAGTAGATGAGAGGCACTGTGGCTTTAAGAAGGTCATTTCCACTGTCCTGCCGGTGTAATTAGCCTGCTAAAGAAAGGGCAGAGGCTGGAAATTGGATTGAGCAAACCAGGCTTTAGCCGCAGGATGAAGGCAGAGCCCCAGGATTGTTATGTTAATCACCTGAGCTCAGCAGTCCCTGCCCTTCAAACCAGTACAAACCCAGTATAAACCCAGGACCCCTCTGCAGAGCAAACCCAGCCTTGCTCAGGCTCCAGCTGCTCTAGGGCATCTCTGTCCACTTCCCAGGACGCAGAGGCCACCCCTGCGGACAGACCTGGGGCCACCCAGCTCTGGGAGGGGATCCCCTGCCTGGCCACAGCCCCAGCCCGCGGTCACAGAGCTCCTCTGATGCAGAGCACCAGGCCCCAGCTGCCAGCGGGGCGAAGACTAAATGGGGGTCATGGGTGACACTGAGCTGATGGGCCAGGGCTGCTTTACACCAGCTGAGGATCCGGCCCTGGCCGTGCTGAGTCAATAAGCACATCTGAAAGCACAGATTGCTTACTGCTATCTCACCAATGAAAAATAGCATTAAGAACAATAGGCCAGATTCGTATCCAGTATAATAATGGCTGCAGGCAGCCGAGCCGCGGGTGGGTTCTGTTGGGTGCCAGCCCCTCTGCAGAGACAGCACAAGCCCCTTAGGTCCCTGGGCCACCAGCTTGCGCTCAAGTCCAGTGTCTTCAGCACCAGAGCTACCCCAAATTAATCCCAGGGGCAAGTCCTGGGAGTGCAGCCCCCAGCCTGCCCCTGTACTCTCCTCAGGAGTGCAGCCACGCTCTGCACCAGAGCTGTCACCTGCACCAGCATCGCCTCCAGCAGCAGCTGCTGCAACGCCACGGAAACAAGGTGCTGCACAAGCCAGCCCCAGTGGTGAGCTTGGCCCACGGTGCCCTGTTTGCTGAAGGGATGCGTTTGTGGCACAGGCAGCGAGAGCTGGCCACGAATCGCTCCTGGTCACAGCCGGCTGCCTGCTGCCTCCTGTTTTGTCCTCGCTGCCTCTCCCCTCCACAGGAAACAAGGCTGGGGTTTACTTCACTGCGCTTTACTAGGCTGCGTCCCCTGGAAATGTGCCTTTTTGTCCCCTCTCTGCTCAGAAACTTTGGGCTAGCAGCCCTTGCCACCACCACCCACCTTCTTTTTAAGGCAGCGACCCAGGCTGGCCATTGTCCCCTCCTCGCTGCCCCTATTTTCTTAGGGCGAGCTCATGCCTCTCCCCCACGTCGGGCCAGCTGGGGCTCCACGTTACCTCCCTTGTTCTTTGGCACATTTTTTCACTGCACCCCTGCGCTGCTGGGGAGGGGGAGGGAGGCGAGGAGGATGGGAGGGCAGCGTCTGGCTCCGCATCCAGCACGCCGGATGGCATGGTTTTGGAGAGGCCTGGCTTAGTGAAGTTATTCAAGCCAACGGCAGCCTGGCAACCGGGCGGCCACAATGGGAGCGCAGGAGGAGGAATGTTTCCACATGCCTGATCAATGGGAGCAAGGGAGACAGCAAAGCAAACAGAAGCTGGGAAAGAGACACAAAGAGAAAGCAGCCTTTTCTCTGCTCAGTTCCTTTCATTTGTCACAGCTCTTTGTGCAGCTGATGACAACGGAGGCCCTTCGGAGGCTAGTTTTAGGGAGTTTGGTTTTTCTAATTAAATAAAACACCGTGTCCTTTTTCCTCACTTGTCACCTTCCCACTTGCCAAAAAAACCCTAAGAGCAGCCCCATCTGCACTCGAGCCTCCCACTCCACGCACCTCCCAGGAGCCCCAAGCACCAGTTTCTCCCTGGGAAGGTAGAAAGACACAAGCACCCCCCCGCTTGGCTCAGAAGCCACTCCTAGGCTGGACACGGTGCCCTGCCCGAGCTCTGGCAGGGCCCTGCCCGGGGGGCCAGCAGCACCGAGCAGAACATGCCACCCGCGCCCCCCCAGCTGCTCATTACAGGAATAAAGAGCCCAGCGAAGGACAACTTCTCTGGAGGTGGCGTGCTCCCCGCAGCAGCTGCTGACGAGACTAATGGGCAACTTTCTATGGGAACCAGGCGGCGTTCAAAACAGGGTTAGAGAAGAGTTGCCTTGGAAACTTGGATTGTTTCTGCTGAGGGGCTACAATTCTCCCCAACAGGTCTCAGACAGGATTTACCTGGGAGCCGACTGTGGGACAGAACCTCCTGCAATCTGCAAAGCAGCTCCCCAGAGAGGGGATGGCAGCAAAGGACAGGTTTCAGGACCAGCTTGCTGGTGCTGAGCTGCATGGTGACAAACAGTGGCCGAATCCAGCCCTGTTGCATAACCAGTGGTGGAAGCCCAAAGTTGTTTCCTCTAATTACTATGCAAGAGTTCACAGCAACAGGCCTCCTCTGTGCAGGAGTTACAGGAAAGGTCCTCCCTGGCTCTAAGGCAACATCAAGCAAAACCAACAGGAGAGAGGTTTGAGGGGTAAGTTTTCCTGCATTGTGGCCAGAGCAGAGATTATTCTGTTTCTTTTTTTTTAAAAAAGCCTACCTGGATATCCATAGACCTGAAAAACAGAAAAACCTTCTGGCTGTTGAGGAACAGGAGGCAAGACAGCTCCTTGCCCCACACCTCCACCAAAATGAAACTGGCTCCATCCCCAAGCTGCCAGGGCTGCAGAAGCTCAGCTCCAGCCACCTGGGCATCATGAGTGCAGGAAGAGGATTCCTGATCCTGCATGTGCCTTAGGAGGAAGGAACTTCAGTTATGAACATGGCAATGTTTGGGATCTCACCATTCTTTTGCTCACAGTTAGGTTCAGGATGCAACCAAACTGTGAAAGGGAGCCCTGGCACCATGAGTCAGTGAATGGCAGCATGAGCTCAAGCAAAAGGAACGAAATTTGGTCCTAACCACAGACATAGTGCTGGCTCAACAGCGCAGGAAAATTCCTGCCTGCTTCCAACACCCAAAGACACAAATGGCTAAATACAGACTTCTCAGTCCTCATGGCCAGATGTTCCAGGCTCTTCAGGTGGATAGCAAGTTCTTCTGCCAGTACCTGTTTCTATTCACTGAGCTCAAGGATAAACCTCTTGGCTCCTTGGTAGTCCCATTTCTCTGTCAGACAGCAGGGCTAGTATCTGACCAGACATTTTGGCAGTCGAGCTCTGAAGTGATAAGGATGCATAGTCTTACCAGCTTCCAATGTCAGCCCAACTGAATTGCACTTCACAGCCTGCATCTCCACCCAGCCCTCTCCTTTGAGGGTTCAGGCACACCCCTGTTGCCTGGCCAGGTTAAAGAGGATCCCACGAGCCATTTTGCATGAAAGCCAAATTCCAGCAGTGTTGGTGTTTCCTCTGCCTCACTCTGGAGGCATCAAGGGGGTGACACGCTGCCTCAGCTTCACCATTTCCCCCACCTCCCAACGGCACTGTGTGTGACATTTTGCTGGGTAATGATGTATGTGAGGTGTTCATTTAACAAGATAAGTACCTCTAAATGATAATAATTACAATTACTGAATTCTACTATACCCCAAGTCTCCTTAATACCACATTCCTTGCTGCCATATAACCAGCAAATTTGCTTTTGGGAAGCATCTCGATTTCCATATCGAGTACATCACTGCCATCCCCCAGTCCTATCTGGCTCTTCCACTGCCCCCAGACATGTGCTAACTGCAAGCCTGCAGCTGAATGAAGATCAGGAACCTCCCCTCCCCAACTTCAGAGTGAAAACTCACTCCACAGGCACTACCTACTGCTTCAAAATTATTCCAGTGCTACTTGAGCTTTCTTGTAAGGAAGGAGAAATCCACTTTCACTCCTGCTCAAAGGATTGCTTTCATTAAGGCCTCTATAGATTTGCGATGGCAAGTATTTGACCTGCTTCAGAAATATTCATGAGACTCTCACATGCATTCAGTAAGGGCAGACAAGCAAAATCCTCAGCTCATGTTCTCCTGGGGTCTCAGGGTGCTGATGGCAATATATATCCTAATTACAATATATCCTATATTGAGAATGAGACCTTGTCAGCTCTGGTGATGCTTTCTTTGAGTCAAAGAAACAATCTGGAAGTGATTGCAATTTCTCTCAGTAGATCAGAAAAAAAAAAGTCTAACCACGTGTGAATATCTTTAAGTAACTGCCCTTTTCCCTGGCCTCAGTGAGAAGCTTCCAAGACAGGCCACAGGGAACATTTGAACTGTACAAGAATATTTAGACACTTCCAGAGCTTGGGTTGTACAGAACACCAAAATGTGCTGCTCCTATACAGAAAAAAATGAAATAAAAAAAAAAATCTCAGGTACGAAGACAGCCAAGACAGTCCATTACGGGACTAACCAAGCTCTGAAACAAAAACACTGCTCTTCTCTACAAACTGCATTTGAAGCATCCCAGCATAACACGCATGGGATAAAACAAACGGGAAAAGCAGCATTCACTCACCACAAAAAAGCACCTCAGAATACTAAGAGTTACTGCAGACTTCCAGAAATGTTGCAGAGCAGCACAAAACACAACACAAGTGGTCCCTTATAAAAGCAAAGCGTATTCCTTTCTAACACAATCACTGCAAGGCAAAGCAGTTCTCACATAGCTGGTGCTCTTCTTTCGCTCTTGCACCTGCTGCAAGGACACTGTCCTGACAAGTAGCAGCACTCTATAGCTCCCTGGTCTGCCTCTCTCAACAAGACCCTTCTGTGCTGCCTATGGATTCATCTCAAGATAACATTCTTTGGTAGAAGGACAACCTGCTGACGGACACATGCAATTAGTAGCCTGCTGACAGGTGCCCTTTCAGCCTCTCTGTGGCCCCTTTTACTCAGGTAAAGCTGGCACAGTGATCCAGCCACCCATCCTTTGTTACAGCTCTTTAAAGGGGAGGAAAAGAATTCAAAAATTCTTAAAGGAAACCTCAGGGTGGGAAGAGAAAATGTGATAGGTATTCCATAACTGAGGGAGAAGCAGCATTTCATCACTGTTGAAACAGCTCCTGCTACTGAATCAGTAAATGCTTGAGCTTTTTCTGATTCTCCTTAGCACAGGTAGTGCCACGAGAAGGCACGGAGCTACCGGCTGAAAATATATAAACAGGTAAATCTCAGAGGGGGGAAGGGTGGGGTGGAAAGAGAGCATTTCTTCCAGGAAATACTGTGTTAATCCCAACTGAAAGGGAAACACTTCCTCTAATATCCTTCCTTTCAGTCTCCTGTCAATGTGACCCTGAGGCAGACAGCACAGAGATGAGGTAGACAGCACATAAGGCAACTGGGATGGTGGCACTGCCCCTCCTGACCTGCTGGTGCCCTGCAAGGTACAGGGCACACACTGTACCCAGCGACCAGATCTCCAAGCAGCCTAATTACACAACCTTGCCACAAGGGTCAACGCCCAGGGCAGGAGGAAAGGAAATCCTTTCAGGCATATCACGTCAGAGCTTCTTGAGATCCTGCCCACTTACTCATGTCTCCATCCCGCTGGCACACGTAGGCCACAGCCTCATAGAGTTGTTTTCTGAATGAAGTTAGAATCAAAGTGATCCCAACTCCTTTTGGTATAGGGTCAAGCAAAACAACTTCACATGGTTACAGGACAGACTGCAAATATTTATTCTAACGCCCTCTTCCACCCACAGCCATAGATCCCTAATGAATATTATAGAAACCCATCCGCTTGGGTACAGTCCATTCATGGCCACAGCACATGTGGGTGCCAGAGACAAAGCACACAGCAGATCCAACCCTCCCTGTTTCCTTCTGTACTGGAGACCCTGACCTTGACCATCCACCTGGTATGCAGTGTTCAGAGATTGCTGCCCACAGCATTCAGGCTTTTCCCCTTGCTCACAGATACATTACACAAAACACAGCCCAAACTTAGCACAGGTAGTGCATAATTGTGAAAAACAGCCATCCTTTCTATAAGGATCCACCAGTCTCCCTGTAGCCTGCCACAGACCACTCAGACGTTCCCACAAAACCTGGGAAAGTAGCTTTTAACCTTTTCGCATTTGCAGACCTATATAGGTTTTTCACTGGAAATATAAACCTATACATAAGCAAACAGCCTGCTGAAAATACACCACATTTCTCTTGTCAAAGCACATAGTAAGAATCCTTACAAGCTAGAGAAGCAGATGTTAAGCTGGATCAGCTGGAATAACAACAAAAAAAATTTTAAAAAAATCACAATTCATTGTCTTTACCTAAGGAAGAAACATTCCTTTGCTCCAGTGAAAAGGCTGTGACTTCCAGAGGGCCCAGGCGTGCTGATTTCTGCAGCCCATCCCTCATTTTGCAGTGATCAGCCAGGCTGTGTGGTACAAGGAAGACATCTCTTCTGGCTTGCTATCTGACTTAGCGTGGGGGCCAAAGAGCAGACATAAGTGCTACCCATAACCTCCACTGGAATTAAAAAGCCATTCAACCAAAGCCATGAGTAACCTCCTACACCCTGCCAGGGCCGGTGAGCAGGCACAGAAGTGCCCTCCTAATAGCTCTGCCAATTCCCTTTTAGAAAGGCTGTGACAGCTGATCTCTGTTACACCACTTAGCACCTGACGAGCAGCAACTGGGAAGGGGATGCTTACAGGTGGTACAGCCATGTACGTGCTTCTCCATTCTGGGGACCTGTTAGTGGCAGAGTCCTGCACAGATCTAGGGGAAAAGGAATGCCATCACCCTGAAATCCTGTCACTACAGCAGGTCAGCCCTCTTCTGCATCGTCACTCTGTCCTGATAGTTACAGGCAGTTGCCTCTAACTTCAGGAGCTGAAAAAGCTACTGTCTCATTTCCTCTGTCATCTGTATTGTCTTAGCACTAAAAGCTGTATGAATCCACAGAGTTAAATTCACCCACTGCTGCAATTCCAGAAGTGTATGCAACCTTCTGTCATCCTAAAACTGCCACACTAATGGTGCCCAGCAGCAAGTCCTCCATCCTGCCCTGTTGGCCATTTGAAAATAGCTCTTAGTGATTCTCTGTCATGCTAGAAGAGTTTGTCAGCTTGTCTCACACCCAGCTCTGGGGACATTGCCATACTGAAAAGGCATCTCACAACACCCATCACAGAAACAACCACAGGGTTGAGCACCGAAACTGGCCACGGGGATGTCTGCTCACAGGTCCGAGAAGCTAATTTGAACCAGGCTGAGCTGTAGGGACTCAATAATTAACAAAGTATGTACCTGAAGTCAGTATATTAAGGGGTGAGAATGCATTTCAGGTCTAGAGAATTAAACCATTGTAATGACAGAAGAAAAAAAAAATCCTAAGTAAAATCCTTGCATAGACCTTGACTATTCCCTTAGCAGGACAAACCTGATGACTAGTTGTTGTTTACAACGATAAGGTCAGAGGAAAGGCCATTTCCTCTCAACAATTGTCAGAAGGGATTAAAACCTGCATTCAGGCTCGCTTTGAACTAGCAGGTACTCCATTCCCCGATGGTATCAGGATCCATTCAGCGAGGTCTCAAGCAGCCTCCGGGGCATGGCTCCATAATGCCCCTATTGTGGAAATATGCAGGACTGCTTCCTGCATTCCCTCTATCTTTATGAAGCTTCACCCTTGTGGTCTGATACCCAGGTCAGGAAGCAATCCTGCAATCACTGTTTAATTAGTCATTTCCCAAGTCTGCCTCAGTCGAGAGCTGCCGCTGCTGCTTGTCAGCCTCTGAGGAGGGTTTTTTCCCTTCAGAAACAGCACCGGGCTGGGGAAGGGAATTGCTCGCAGGGTTTGCACTGCGGCTCGACATGCCACATTCTCCATTTCCACTTTTCTTTTTTCTAAGTAGAAGGATTTGAGCGGATGAAGGGGCCATTGCACCTTCTGCAATTCAAGACAAAAGCTGATTTATAACAAAAATGGTTTTGTTTTTGTTGATTTGTTGTTACCGTCTGGGCTTTGGTTGGCTTGGGTTTTGTTTTGTTGTTTGGGGTTTTTTTTTCCCTTGAGAAATAGCGTCTTTGATACAAAGCACATACTTCAAGAGAGGTCTGTTCCAGGAATTCCAGTTGCATACTTTCCTTTGTGGAAGTCAGTACTGAGCCGGAGAGGTTGGATACACGCAGCTTCGGCTTTTCCCAATGAGCTCACTGGAAGAGGTACTTCTTACCACGCAGGCACCAATTTGAAAAGCATGAGAGTTACGTAGTATTAAAATATTTGTCTGCATAATGAGTGTTTGTGTGTAGAGGAATGCTAAAGGAAAAATATGTTTGTTGAAACACAACCGTTTTGAAAAACATGGTGATATATCTGTTTAACAAAATTAATGAGGTATTCAATAATGTCAAAAAGCCCTATTTTGGCATTTTCAGTGTATTGGACGTTGTTGAGAAAAGCTTTTAAAAACAAATATACAATCATATAAGAAGTTACGTAAAGCTATATTAAATAACTTTTCCGTTTAAAGACACTGTAATCAGAGGAACTGCTTTGATCAAAACAAAACAGTGTTTTCAGGGTTTCATTTTCAAAGAAAGTTTGACTTAAAACATGATTCATTCTGGAATGGAAAAGGTTTTGAAATCTCAACATTTCGCAGTAAAATGAGAACGTCTGTCTTCCTCTGGTTCCAGTTTCCTTTGCTGTAATGAAATAATTGGAAAAGTGATAATTTCCTTGTGAGAGTGGGACGACCTTGCTTTTTTTTGATAAGTCTGTGTGAAGCAGAAAAAAAATTCGGAAGAAAAATCCTGACAGATCAGTAACCCAGCTGAGAAATTTACACAAGTTTCAAGAAATGATACTGGAATTCACAGAAGATTGGTATGAGGGACACTGACTCCAATGGGGAGTAGAACTGCTGAGGGAGTTGTAACATGAACTATTACATCTATCACATCAGAAATTCCTGCTCTCTGCCTGGATCTAGCGTGTAACTTCTTATAGCCATATCCAAATCGTATCTTGTAACATACTGGGCTAACGCACATCGCTTCCAGCAGCTTGGAGAGAAAAATATGTATTTGCTACAAAAAAATTGTGCAAATATGCCCTCGGGAGGGTTTTTTTCCTCTTTCTCCTTCAAAGGCTACACTAACCCTGGCAGCAGCCAAATCCAGAAGACATGGGGATGAGATAACGTCACATAAGCATCCTTTCACATCAGCCACTCCTTTGCCACACAAGGAGATAAGTGGCATCTTCTCCATGCTCCTTTCCTCTGATCTCCTGAGCTTCCCTTTCTGCAGAAATGTATCTGAGATTCCCCTCTGCAGTTTTTTGTTACGTGATCTTCCTGTTAAGATGAGGTTTCTTGCAAAGTGCCAAAATACGACAAGAACAATTATTTTTAAGACCCATGCTGATGAGAGAAGGATGCAGAAGAGAGCTGTGAAGAGAGCTCAAGAACACCTGTGAGGTGATCTCCATCCCCTCACCTCAGGGAACAAAAGCTCAGCATCCAGCATTACCATAGCACCAACAACCATCAATAAATTGCTCTCACAAGAAAAGAACAGATGTGACAAAGATTGTTCCAGGGTCTATAGCAGACCACAGCCAAAGCAGAAGAGTCTAAATGTGCTGGGCTGGGATGGCAAAGGAAGTCACAACTGGGTTCCATCTAGGAGGAATTATTCTTACACTCAATTCATCAATTTATGGGCAAGCAATTCCACAGGCAACATTGACTTGATTAAACAGAGCCATAATGACAGTGAGTGTAGGGAAGCATCCAGCCAAGTATGCAAACCAGCCTTCTCAGCCCAGAATAAAAGCTTTCTAACCAATAATTTCATGCTTTTTTCTATACGATCATTAATACAGATACCAAACAATGCCAGCTCGACGTGGTGTCAAAGGCTCTGACAACCTCTAATTGATAATAAATAATTCAATTTCTGTCCCAATCCAAAACTGCTGAATCTTGGGACATGTTCCAAATAAATGATTAAAAAGAACTTTGAATGTAATTATATCTAACACAATTGGGGATATTGCCTGGATGAAATTTACAGCAACTATTCAGAGCTACAACATTTCAATGACACTGGCAACTCTTTATGCCTACTAGAAGATGAAACGTTTGTTGCTCAGGCAGTGGCACAGACTGCATTCTGTATCGACAGCTGTATGCCAGCACCTTGCCCAGGCCAACTGTGCTTCCCACAGAGGTGCAGACTTCCCAAAAGCACTTGAGAAAATTTGGGAGCAGAGTTTTGCCACAGCCACATCTTTATTTTCTGTGCACACAGAACTGGATCTTCTTTCTGATAGAGCTGATTCTTCCCCACCCCCAGAACTGCTTACATTACAATTAACAAAAGTTTTTGAAGAAATGAACACCCATAGTTCCTGGAAGGAAACAAGGGCGACATGTTTCAGCAAGGAACCTGACTATCAGCACAATCCTGAAAAGATGAATGCAGCATCTCAGAGGCTGGTTGTTCCCAGTAATTCCTAAACTCCAAAGCCAGAAGGAACTCTGTGAAAACACAGGACATTTATTTACAAGAGCATCCTTATACGAGATTTGACTCCTATTTTTCTCTTACTTGCATAAATCCTTGCTGAAATCTTAGTTTCTACATCTGTAAAACAGAGACGATGACATTCACTTTGATTTTTTTGGGTGCAAATTGTTTTGAATGCCATTTTTTTCTTTTCTTGGGAGAATAGTGCAACTGACCCGAAGAAGTGGTGACTTAAGAACACTCACTCGTGTTTACCTGGCAGAGCGGTCAGAGACAGTGGCCAGCCTGAAACAGAGATCACCTGCAATGTCTGCCGGATCATGAGAACATCTCAGGAAATAAAATAGCTTCATAATTTGGTGAAGTTCTCAACAGTCATGATCAGGTGGGCCAGGCTTGTTTCTTCAAGAAAAAAAAAGATAAGGGAGAGAGGAGGCAGACGAGCAGTCAGAAGTGTGTCTAGTCCTGCCTTATCCAGAGCTGTACTGTGCACCCGGTATAACAGAGGTATCAAACCACCAGCTAGTCTCCAGCAGACCTGAAGGCACTGCTGTGTTCCAAACAATGCACAATTAGGCACCTTCATATTAGTAGTCACATGACAGAAGGAGGCATTTATACCATTAATTGGAACAGCCAATTACATTAAATATGAGACAAGGGATGTGACAGATCTCCTATCTGCAGTCTGAGATCCATAGACCACTTAAGCATATTCTTAGCTTGAAGGAAGGATGTAGTCATCTTGGAACCAGTGGATTATTAGACCCTATGGGACCAGCTCATGTGCTGAGGTCAGAGCTGGAACCTCGGCTCCTGTTGGATATTCACTCTGCCCCACCTACAGAAGAAATTTCCCTTACAGGTGAGAAACCAAGTGACCCTCTATTGCACATCCTCTGAAACTAGATACTTTCTCTAAAGTATCTAATACCAATCCCTGTGACAAAGAAGATGTTATATAAACCTACACTCTAATCTAGTGGTGACAAGCTAATAAGGGTGATGAAACTTTGCTAGCTTCCTTTAAAAAGGAAGAAAACTTATAAACTACGATTAACACCTAATATTTGAAATGACTGGATCTTCTTTCACAGCCATATTCACTGTAAATTTTCAGTTAAGTTATATAAAGTAAGTTATATAAAAGTAAGTCTATATACATAAGTTATATAAAAGGGAGTGTGGCTAACAGAAAAATTGGATATCATAAACTATAAGGATGCTTTCCTTGGGCAGTCTCGGTTGCACACGTGAACTAGCCAAAGATCTCATATGTCTTCAGAGCCTTGGTGAGGTTGATATTATTTTTCTAGAAACCCTGGACAATGGAATAGTGGAACCCAGGCACAAAAATACTGTAGTGTCAGAAATCACTCTGGAAGTTGATGAGAGAACTGGACTGAGCTCCATGACTCTGTAACATTTTCAACACCAGGTCACAGGTAGACACTGTTCACAAAGTAACCTAACAACCATTAATACTTTGTGGTTAAGCCATGTACCTATAGGAAATGTTTTCCTAACACTTTGTTATGCAAAGTTCATTAAAAGGGAGTTTGCAGCAGTTCCTTCAAAAATTCCACATGGCAGAGTCCTTTTTGAAAGAGAAGCCAGTGGCAATAACAGAGGATTCCAGTTAATATCCTGATTTCTCACCGCACGCCTGCAGGTTGGAAAGGGCATGGGATGTCAGAAGAGCTGTACACTTCACCTCTAGAGAACGAGGCAACACATCCGTGCTAGCACCTCTTCTGCTGAACAGAAGGGGCAGCACTGGAAGGTTTGATCTGATATCTTTAATGTTAAAAATAATTTCTCTACTAAAAAAACACCAAGAAGGAAAAGCATTTCAGAGCTCCTAGAGGGGTCATAAATGGGATAAGATAGAAATGCGGAAGATGTATTAAAAAGATGTCATCACCTCTTTAATGTGTTTTGTATTGTCAGCTGTAAACATCCCTCGTTGCTCCATTTGCACTAGCACAGAAGACAGGAAAAGGCTGTGCTTGTAGCACCAGCGGTACTCCGAGAGCTGGGGAGCTGGCTCCAGCCTTCCTGAGCAGACATGGGGCGAGTGCTGCTGAGGTGAACTCAGTTTAATAGGTTGCTACTTACAGGCTTAGACTGATTTACAGGTGTTTGCCCTGAAATATGACCATCCATGTCACCACTGCTAATCCTCTCCCATCCCTGAAATCCTCCCACTTCAACAGATAGCTATTTTTGGATGAGAAGACCACATACATACCAAAAAGCAACAGTGCTCTCTAAATCTCCTCCCACAGGAAGGGCAGCCTGACTATCACACACCCGACAAGTTGTCTAGTACAGCATAACACCAAAGCCTTGGCTGCCTCAGTCACGGCGGGTGTCAGCCACCTGCATGTGACAGTAATAACAGGGATGTCACAGGGAGAGCATGCACAGACCTCGCATCTCCTCCCTTGCCGCCTGGTAGAAAACCTCCTGTTGGCAATGCAAAGCCTAGGAGGAAGCATAGCTGGGCTGCTCCCACCGCATCCAGGGGAGCAGCATTTTCCATCTTTCTCTGCTGAAGATTTCTCTTCTGCTTCCTTTCTCAGGCTTGTGACCTCTTTTTTGCAACTGAGTTTTCATCCAGCTTGCAACCCAGTTTTGGATCCTGACACACTGCTGGAGACCCAGCCTGACAGATCCCACGGCCAGAGCTCTGCGATGCTCTGTACCTAGTGAATTGGTTTCTATTCCCTGCACATAGTGCTCCAGCACTGGGGTAGTGATTTGCAGACATGCATGAGAACAAGGTTCATGGTCTAGGTATAATAAACAAAATCATTATTTTGGGGTTGAAAGGAAATTTACGTAAGCAGATAACTTTATTTTCCTTAAGTAATATACCATATAGGTACTGACTGCACTGCATTCCTCTGTCTCTTAGCTTAGCTTAGAGACTGCTTCTAGAAACCTACCAGTCACAGCAAAATACAACTTCTAGGAGCTCAAGGACATGCCAAGTCTGACATACTGAGCATAAGACCCAGTATTCTGGCTGCTATGCTTTGCTCCATACCCACAGAACCTGCACTTTAGCTATTTTGGAGCATCACAACCCTCTCTCTCTGTCGCTTTGGGATATTCACATGGCAGATGTGTTGGTTTGGCAGGTCATGGTGAGCTTCACAGCTTTGCAGGTACCTGGGCACACTGTGAGAGAGGTGCCCTACCCACGAACCATAACCAGCAGAACTGCTGCCAGAAGGAACAGCCTAGTGTTGGTGGTCCTTCCCCATCACATGGCCCAATGCATCAACCCGGTGGGAGATACACAAACCTATCACAGAGCCCAGGTGATGACTCTGGGCATCAGGACCTCAGTCAGCTCAGTGTATTCTATAACTTAGAGAATCGGATACATAGGCACAGGTCTCCCATCTTTTAACTCCAAAAAAAAAAATCCAGAAACCTCCTAGAAAGCTTCGCTTTCCAAGCAGCCAAGCGAAAACCAACTATGAAGCCAAATTACACAAGTTAGAGACAGAGATAGAACTGGATGAAGGTCCACAGAGTTTGTGAGTTTCACATCCAAAATAGCAGAGAAAATCCATCTCTGTACTGCTGTAAATAAGCCACACTGGAGCTCACAACACTGCAAAGCAATCCTGTCCAGGACTCCCCACTTCTTTTCAGTGCTACAGAACCAATACCTCCAGTGAAAGCTGATGGTGACTCTGGGTGCTGACGGTGCAGGGATCCCATTTCCTGCAGCATAGAGTACAAGGGAGTCCTCACACGCTTCAGGTTTCATCTCCACCTCTCCTGTTCTTTGCCTTAAAAGAACAACAATATTTTGAGGTATCTGACTGCGTGCCAATGCACTGCAGACTGCCCTTCAGTTGCTGTGTGACTCTTCAAAAGTCTTCTTTGGGGTAGACAGCTGCACATGTGTATTTTTACCCTATTCAGTTTTCCCAATGGCTTCCTCTTTCTATCCCCTCCTGGCTTTTTGTGATACATCCTGCTTCTGTTGTGCCCTTGCTATGTGAGCACTTCTCTGTCTATTCTTGCTCCTTTTTGCTCTAGCTCTGCACAGCAGTTACTTGTTAGTTACTCAGAATCCAAATAATTTAGGTCAAAAAGCCCGGTGGATCTGATGTGGTTTGTTTCACATAAAAACAGTGAAATTGAAAACCACCTTATTCTTCTCAACTGAAATGCTGCGTCCCTATTAATTCAGGTGTATAAATAACACTCTCTAATGCTGCATCAAGGGCTCTGCTGTGTGATTAAACCTGCCTCCCTGACCTGTAATTAGAAACTTTGCCTCTGAAAGGCAGTGTGCAGAGAGAAAAGGGGAAAGAGAGAGAGATGGAACCAGCTCTCAGACCCAACAATTTTGTTCTTAGTAAATTATTCAGAGTTTTTGAAAGTTGAGCTGGATTTCCATCTGGTAGCATAAAGACCCAAAGGGAAGAAGAACTGAAGAATTCTCACAGCAGAACACAACAGTACAGAGCACAGGGCTGGAAATGAGAAGCCAGCTGAGAAGTTCACTGTGTCCTCTGCATGTCCCTGCCCTGTTCAGCTGCTGCCTTTGCACGCCTGGACTTCCAACAGGTCTTAGACCACTGTAGAGTGACCCTCCATCAGAGTCCCACTGAGCTAGAGAGTCATGTGTTTGGGATATAACGTTAGAAGAAAACCCCCAAATTCCATGAATGCTTTATAAATATCAGCAGATTAGACTATGAACATGTAATATAGCGATGGCCATGAGTACAGAAACAATATAGAGACCAGGTTATATGGTCTCACACAAGTAATATATAACTTTTCCAAGACAAGTAATTTAGAGGTGAATTCATTACTGATTAAATTGATCTTTTGCTGCAGGGGCAGTTGGACAGTACAGACCATTGTACTATTAATGATGGTAGCCACTGTTAGCTGCAACCCCAAGGGTACAGCTGATGTTATAAGGTGAATGTCTCACTTGGAAGTGTGGAGATAGTAAATAGCTTTTCCTCTCAGAGTCACAGTAAGAAAAAAAAACAAACAAAAAACCCAAAACATTCCAACTTCTACAATGGATGGCAGAACTCTTTACTCTTTCCATAAACTGGGGGTAGAACAAGCTTTAGAGCACTGGATAACATGAGAACCAGCCCCAGGATGAGAGGTCTCTGGCCTTGGCTATTTGGCAGCTGTTTCCAGAGTTCTGCTTGATTTCAGATCAGAGAGATTTTGTGATGAATTCCTCCTCTGGTTACACCTATAATCTTTGAGTTGAGGGTGTGACTGACATCATAGTTTCAGTCTTTTATATTTCCAGGCTCAAGTTTGCAAGGCCTCACACCGCGGGAGTCAAAAGCCTGATAATTTTCTGCATAATTGTCTTTTTCTAGGAACTTAACAAGGTTGATCCAGGGTTTCAGGAATGCGTTATGAATGGAGACATCAGGTTTAAGGGACCTTAGATGAGAGAGGAGAAACATAACATATACATCTCAAGGACCCTTTGGTCAAAATATCAGAGCTCACTGAATTCTCCAGTGCTTATAATCTACTGTGTTTTTTGACACACACAATTTTAACACAAAGAACAAATTAAATCTACCAAAATATTAAATAGTCACCGGTGGAAATGTCTTCATTCTAGGTTGCCTAAGTTTGCAAGTGTACAAGGTGCAGAGCCATTGAAGAACACAACCCTTGTACAAGGGTGTGGACTCCATGAAACAAGAGAGTCCTTCAAATTCAGTAACAACAACTTTGAGTAATCTTTTGTGTTTGTAATGTGGTGGAGTCCAAGTTTATCACAGAGCTGCCAGAACATAAATCTGTTACAAACTACTTTGGATTAGATAGTGCAGCAGAAAGAGCTTTACAGGGGTATTGTAACAACTTTTATGAACTTCTTAAAGAAACAGAACTTGGAAATACCGGCAGTGTTGATAAGTTATTGCCTTGTGGGCTTGAACACTCAGCACTGAGAAGGGAAGAAGAGAAAAAGCTAACAAATTCAGAAAATAAAGGAGTACTTGAAACTTGTATTAAGACACGTTTGGTTCCCACTCAGAATTTTAAGTTAGTCATACTTAAAACTAAGTCATGTGAATCCAGCCACAGGCTCTCCTCTCCTCATTTTTACAAATCTCACAATAAGTCTGGTATCACTTCACTACTCTTCCCTCTGAGGGTCTCTCTCATCTTTTAACATTTGTATGCAAGAACATAAGCAAAAAGAGGTAAAAAGAACTAGGATTTTTCCATACATCAACTTCCAGAGACTACGGGCTTCTGCACGGCACTTTCATGCACAATACTGCCCAGTAGCCCCAGATGCACCACCTCTGCACCAGCCCCGAGAGGAGCAGCCAGGCAGGTGGTTTCAGCTGCTCTGCAGGGACCAAGTTCATGGTCAGCTGCTTGTGTGGCTCTGCTCAGAGCTCTGTCCAGCCCTGGGCTCCACTCTAGCCTGCCCGCGTTACCAGTTTCTCTGGTTTTCAGCAAGTTGTACATCAGCCAGAACCAGCCCACATGGTTTGAAACAACCTTTTCCCGTTTGCTGCCTTGCCCCTCCTTGCTCTCAGCAGCTCTGCCAGCATAGCCGCTCAGTGTGAGATGGCTGGCCTGCCCTTGATTTCTCATTTCATGAGGGCAGTTCAATAACTACAGCCATTCCTTTGAAGATTTTGCTCTCATACAGGGATTTACTCCATAAGCCGCGCTCCCACCCTGCACAAACACCTCGCATACCACCTTTCCAAACCTCTCAGCTCCCCCTCCAATGCCTGAGGCATATGCATGCCCCAAGCAGGCTGGGTATGGGTTGCTGTGATCCCAACATTCTCCTCCTCAGGAATCTCTCATTCTCTCTTACAATAGCAATACCCCATCTACCTCCTTTCCCCGAGTAAATAGGTCCTCTAAATGTCACTATCAGGGTTTCTGGGCACCCCTACACTACTGCTGTAGCAGGGTACCCATGTGTCCCCCATCGTTTTTCCCTCTAACTTTGGATCATCATTCTCCTCCAGTTCTGCAGAGGTTGCCTAAAAGCCCTGTGTTTATCTGATGACAGATCTTTCAGTGTGTTCACAGGATAACTTTCCTACAGTGATAGACATGAGATAAAGGTATTGGTATGCAACCGCTATCACTCACTTGCTTCATTTATAAATGCAGCACTATCAAAAATATTGCTGGTCCCCTATTTTTCCCTTTTTGACTTCCTAGTATTTTCACAAATTAGTGGTGTAAGAGGAAGTCTCTGAAACTTTTGAGACTGATCATATGGAGCATTTAAAAGTCATGCTGTTCCATGAAGACAGCAAGAAAGGATGTCCAGATGAGCATGCAGCCTCACAAGTTTAGCCTTAAACATTACAAAAAGCAAAGGGAACCTTTCACCATTCCAACCTTGAATTGCATGAACAATAGTGGGATAACCTTCAGCTGGTCTTGGGAAAAAGAGGGTTTATGTGAAGTTTCCTTGGTGGCATCCCAAGTAACTTCCTAATCTCAGAATAAGAGGCAAGGTGGATATGATGGTTTGCATTATTCCCAACCTCCAGACTGAAATATGGTACTACACTGAAAAATGACTCTCAGGAAAAAAAAAAGGAATTGTTTTGAATCTATTAAACTCTAGTGACTCTGAAGAACATCTTCCCTGTTCCTCAGTACAAATATTTTTCTAGCTTTCAGAACACAGAGAGGGTTCTGAAAATCAAGCTAGGTTTCTGTGCATCAACTGTGTCAGAAGGGGCCATTTCTACACAGCAGCTTTGCAAATATGATTAAAGGCTGAAGCACAATGCTGTGCTCCATGGGACATATTGGACCCACACACGGCCTTTTCAACTCTCTGCTTTTTCTAAATCATGTACATTATGAGTCAATAGGAAGAAAACGTGTAAACAAGAACAGAAAAGGTTGTTGCGAGTTCATTAATTCTGATCACTTAATAAGCTGTAAATTGAAGTGCATGAATTCCATTCTCTTGAACACCAGGATAAATTTGAAGAATCTCTATTGACTTAATTTACGCTGATATGCATTAGAATAGTTTCTGGCACATTCAGAATCAAAATAATTATTACAGCAACATTGAAGACCAGAAGGCACCTAGTTCCCATTTAGATAACTAAATGAGGGCCAGACTTACAAAACTAAAGAATTCACCACACTAAAAAAAAAAAAAGATTTATTTTTTTTTAAAGGCAGCGCAGAGGCACGGCCATGGGGCCCATGCAATTTAGGGCTGCAGGACTGCTCTCAAGAAGCAGCGTGATACTTTGCACCTAACTAGAGAGAGCAGAGTGCTGCACAAGGGTGTGTCTACTGTCCTCCCTACCTGCTTCTCACAGAAGAAAAGGATGAACTGTCCACAAGGAGGCAGAACTATTTGAATAAACTTGTCAGGTCAGTATTCAGAAGGCTGCTGATAAATTTCAGAGCTCTTTGCTTTCAGGTCCCCTCAGAGGTCCTGAGGAATCCTGGAGGATATCTTTCTATGCAAAGACAAGCATTGCTTTGGAATTCTTCACTCTGTGGTTAGGATGCTGTCCATAAACTCTTAGACTAGCTTTCTTGGAAGATGAAATACTTGGTTCCTTGCAGGGACCAGAAAGTATCCTCAAAGATCTTTACAAACACCTTAAGTTTCTGAAACAACAACAGAGAAAGGCCTCATGGTAGGAGAAAGAACCTGATAAGTCTCCAAAAAACAAAAAAAAAAATCCCTGAAGCTGCTCAGCTGTAATACCACGAAGTTGCCTCTGTCTTCTGCTGCTGCTAGTTTGTCTGCAAGGAAGTTCCAAGCAAGTAGATCCAAAGTGATGTCCTTGGACCAGGCTGCTAGGACTGTCTGAAAACGCTGCAGAGCCATGTCTAGAGAGCTCCTCCTGCCGGCTGCTCTCTCGGCGGCCCGAGCGCCTGCCAACAGACCCCACCTTCGGTTTGTCTCTTCAGGAAGCTAATGCCACGTCTTTCTTATTTGCCATAGCATTAAATCAACATGATGCCACAGTGTCTGTGGTAACGCTGCCCACTGACTCTGACAGCTCAGGCAGACGGATACGCGGTGTCTGAAAGGCTGCGGTCAATGGCAGGAGCGGGGCAGAGCAGCAGCTGCAGAGGAACCTGGGGAGCAGGAGGAGCAAGGGCGAGCAGGGCTCAGGGACAGGACCTCAGGGTCGAGGGGCACAGTGCCACAGTGCCCAAGCAAGAAGAGCAGGGCAGGTCTGTGGGAAGAGGCCTGAAAAATAAAAACTCTGACACTGCTCAATTGATTAGCAGGGATGTGCTAGAACTGGTGGGCTGTAAACCTTGGGAAACTAAAGGGAGTAGGAAAGATAAACACAAAGCTCTGAAACAGGGGTTTGACAAATGTTACAGATTGAGATAAGTGAACTCCAAACACCCTGTCATAACATCTTAGGAATGCATCTTCAAGGTAAAAGGCCTCTAAGAATATATCTTCAAGATAAGATGTAGTTTGGCCGCATGAACAGTGTATGCTCAAAATAACCAATCTGTTTAAAACACGCAGTTGATACAAGCATATATAAAGAAATTATTGTGTACAATAAAATGACACTTGCTTGCATCAAGCTTTGTCCTGTCTCTTAATCGCGGCACAGGTCTGGTGACAGTAGCCACACTTAGCCAGGACCCCAGTGACCATCAGGCAAGTCCATAGGGATGAGCCAGGTCTGAGGCCAAGCCAGAAAGCCAAGTCAGCAAGTCAGGGTCAGGATGAGCAAGGCCCACAGCCAGGCACAGACACCCCTACCACCTACCCCAGACAAGAGCAAGGGCAGCTCTGTGCCGTGACTCCCAAAGGAAGCCCCAGGAGGCTTCTCTCGGCTCTGTGGCACACAGCTCTTTTCACAGCACTTCAGATCCCAGGTTACACTCCATCATATCAGGGCAGATCTCGAACACAGGCAGATAAACTTGTAGGAGAGGGGGAAGATGTTACAGAGTCAGCTGGTGCACCCAGAGCCCTGACAACACACTGTCCAGCACAGTCAGTGAAGAACAGAAGAATTATTTGAAGTGCTGACAAAAGAACCCGGGTACAAACATGCCACAGGGGTCGGTGGTGTGAAAGACTGACAATCTGTACTTCAGCTGTTTCAGGGTCTGGTCAGGAATGACCTTTGCAGGGCACTGTGTGTCTGCTTTTGTTTTGCCAGTCTGTTGGGAAACACTTCTTTCTAAGCCAGGGCAAATGTAAAACTGCCACTGGGACGTAACGACAAAGTCCCTCCAAGTTTTATGTTATAACTTAAAACAGAAAAAAACAAATGTAAACTAATCCTGGCTTCCCATGAAAAAAATCCATCCATACCACATACTCCTCTGTGACATTTCAGCTGCTCAGTTCTTTGGTCAAAGTATGTCCCAAAAGAAGAAAGCAAATGAGACATACTGGCATCCCACTTCCTACCTCCTCTCTGGTGACATCTGCTATCACCCTGCACTGGCTAGCACCACCCCTGCCTGCATAAGGAGGAAGACATCCTGAGGCAGCAAAGCTCAAGTGGCAGGTGAAAACTATCTTCAAAAAAGGATCTTGTCAAATCAACAGGGGGAAGACTAACCCTTTGGAAAAGGGCGACTATTATCTTCTTGAGTTACGACAGGAAAAATCAAAGACAGACACAGAAGGGAAGGGAAACAATGCGAGGTGAGCATCCCAGTAGTGTTCCCAGCTGGACTGACACTGATACACTGCTTGGATAAAGCTAGTCTGCCCTGCAAAGGCTGTGTGGCTACAGCAGAGAGCAATGGTCTCCTGGAAAAAGAACATCTTTTATCAATATTGATTAAAAAGCCATCTCCAGATGACATAAGCTATTTTAGTGAAAAGTCACATTTACAAGAGGGACCCATAATTTTGCTGAGATGGCCAGGGATATTTTGTCTCCTTCTATATAGAGTACTGAATGTATACTGGACTGTTACTAAATGTGGTCCATCTGCCAAGCAATTGTATCCCCGTACTTTATGCATCCAGTGTGAAAACTCTGCTGAAACATTTTAAACCAAAGCTGTTTCCTTGGAGCTGCCTCTGACCTTCTTCTCCTCCTCTCTCAGCCGAATCTCCCTGCAGGATGAATTCAGACCTAAGGTCTGCTCCTCCCACCAGGCTTTTGGATATGTGACAAAATCCTAGTCTCTAGGAGCTGTGCCTGCTGGTGTCCATTGTCTTGTGTTCAGTTTGGAAGATGGCTTTTAAGGAAATGCCCAGAATGAAATTTATGAAGAGTTCAGTGATTTACAGGAATGGCCAACCATGTAGCTAGCTTCTGCATGCATCTATCAGCAACTTGTGAGTCCTTAGCAATTAATCCACAAAGGTCCAGTGTAGGAATGGTTCAAGGCTAAAGAGGTGGCTTTTGAAAGTTAAAAAAAAAAAGAAAAGAAAAGAAAGAGGGACCAATCTCAAAATACTACAACCCTGTGCATCAGCTAGAGCTGTGGTAGGATGCTGGGGGACGCACAGGGGGACTGCCTATCGACCTGCCTGTTACATTCCTGTAGAGCCTGTTACATTCCCTAACAGTCTCCTGATGGGTACAAAAAGGAGATACACACTGACCAGAGAGGAGCTGCTGGCCCTGTCATGGGGAACACCTCTGTTCCATCAGTTCAGTGGCAGGCACAGCATGGACATGCAGTCTGATCACAGCCACTGCTGAGTACAGCCAAGCAACTACATCATGACACTGAGGTCCCAGTGTGGTGAAAGGAGATAATGTAGGGTCCAAGAAAGGCACTGCTTGTAATGGAGATGCTGAGTAGGGGACATTGCCCAGGTAGAACAGGAGTGGATCTGTGGGACAGGAGATAGAGACCACCAGCCAGGTGCAGCAAAGCGTGGCTGATGCAAGGCCCTGGATAATCCAGCAATGATGCTCACAGTGTGGTGGGGTCCTACCAGAAGGAAAGCAAGTTATATGTCTTATTTACAATCAGTCATAATCTGCGGGGACATTATATGCCTGTACTCCATACTGACATCTGTGTCTCACTTTGTATGATGTCATCTACACTGCCTGCTCTATATAGTTTAGGTACATGAACAAATACACAGCTTGGCAGAAAGTAAAACAGCTTTCTCTGTTAACATCTCCTGTAATCACACTGCAAACAGGGTACAAAAACCTTTGCAGATATCTATCCAATTCCCACATTAAATCAGTACATTACTTGACAAATGCTTTCATTTAAAGACCAAATACCTGCTAGGAATTCACAACTAGGCTTGAGCCCTTTGTCTGCAAACTCTTAACTTTTCTTCTTCAGCCCCCTGTCCCCCTTTCCATCAGTGTTCTGCAATTTGCCAGTTTCCTTTATGTCTCAGTTATGTCTGCACAATGTGAGGCAGGCAGACTCATGTGCCCACAAACAGAAAAGCTCCTCCAGTTCACAATAACTCAGCAGGCTTCTGTGATTTTCAGAGGCTGCATTACTGTGTGCCCATGTCTGCTGTCAAATTACTGCCTGGACACAGGCTCCATGGCTAACCTCAGCCTTACCCCAAACACGAAGCTGTCCCCAAGCTCTCAGAAACATTCATCTTCTTTTGCAACTCTTCTTAAACAAAGTGGTATAAACCTGGCTGATGCTTCTAGGAAATAAAAAACAAGCTTACGCCCCCGAAGACACGTTATGATTTTATGTCCTCTTTCCGCAACCTGCTGAGAGTGGCTGTGCTCCATATCATGCATTTAAAACACATCAAAACAAATTTGAAGGGTGGACAGTCCTCCTGAGGTTTCTAAAGGAAAATTGAGATAAAAGCTATAAAAAAAACCCCAAATCTGTCACATAGCAGAGGCTGAAAAAGAAAATCTAAACCTAAATTTGTTTTCCTCTTTAGTGCAAGTTCTGGCAGTCCCAGGACTGTGCTTGTCATGGCTGTAACATCACAGCAGTGAGGAAAAACCCTGAGCACAGTTACTCCGACCTTAGCTGCCTTCCCCTTAAAACCCCTACTCTGCCCTACTCTATCTGAGGCTGTGAAAATACGGTAATGAGAAAGCTGTTCTTAGAGTTCCACAAGGGAAACAGTTATTTCCACCTCCTGCCTTACTTTAAATACCTGTACACAGGAAAGATGGCATGCACAGATCACACACGAACCTGTAATTGAGGCAAGATTTTCTCAGGTCATAGATGTTATCGACTGTAAATGCTGTTGTTTGTTTGGACCTTCTCCTCAAGGTGTCTCCACCTCCCATTACAATGTCACAGCAAAAGAAGTTCCCTGGTGGTCTGCGAAGAAGCAAAAGAGCAAATAGCAAGACAGAACTGACATGTTTATATAACATAAAATTGATTCGATATCAACAACTTGGAAAAAGTAACATTGTTGCATACAAAATCACCAGAAAGCTATTTCATTGACAGAAGGTGCTAGTAACAGTGACATTTTGCATATTAAAGCACTCTGTACCCCAAATCCTCAAAACATTTTAGAAAAAGGAATACACTACTATTCTTCAGCGTTTTACAGAAGTGAGGCATACGGCATTCATAGGGCTTTGTCAGAGTAACTCACAATTTACCACCAGAAGGAAGAATAGAATCCAGGCTTTTTAATCCCTGTTACTGAGCTTTGTACATTATTTTAAAGCAGTGCTTGGATTTACTCATTTTAGTGTAGGCTGCATAAAAAGGAGCACTAAAGCAGAAAGCAACATGTGCTCTACATCTTAAAACAAGATTTTCCTTGTGGAATGGCAATAAGGATACCCTGCAGTCTTAGGTTTTCTACATAGCCATAGAGCCTTCATCCTCTTGACTGTGCTGGTAGCCAGGATAACTTCCAATCCATATTCTATGCCCAGTGCATGCTGCAGGAGGCAAAGATAACAAAGGCTGTGACAGAACTCCATCAGGGAAGTCTTTTTGGGCCCCATTTCCATCAGCTCATAAAAGGAACAGCCTGGACCCACATGCTGGGCCCTGCTGAGGCTGCTCCAGGCTGCAGCTCTTCATTTGCAAAAGAAATGACCCATTCATTTCTCCCTGACCTCTGCAGACACTTCAGACTGCTGACCTCATCTGCTGATGGCCCCCACTGCTGCTACAAGCTTCCTCAAACAGGTGCTCCTGGACTAAAACCTCTGCCTTCCCAGGCAAGCTGAATTAACACAGCTTCAAGAATCTTCTATCAGGGCTCCTGGGGGGGCTGTTTGTGCACAGGTTGGGAATGCTGGGGCCTCAAAGTTCTATCCAGAAAAGCAGAAGCTGTACAAAAAGGAGGTACAGATGAGACGATGTAAATTTAACTGAGTCTACTGAAGTTAATAAATATACCTGCTCATGTGTGCGTGCATGTGCTTGACAACATAGAGCTTTCCTCTACAGCTGACAGCTGCACTTTGTATTGGTGTGCAGTTGTACCAGCAGGTCCTGCTGTTTCTGTAGAGAACCGAGTGGCTTGTGACTGGGGTGTTCCTGTCTCTGAAGTAGATTTCCAGACTCGGTTTTGCATCCATAGCTGAAAGGTGACAACGCTACTTCAGCAGGGAAATCCATGTGCTTGCATTGCACTCCAGGAAAAAGACACATCTCTTCAGACATGCTCATCACTCACATTTACTTTGGCATTTGCCGCCTTATTACCAAAAGTATTGCAACTCATATTGACTTTTCTTCTTAACAGTCCCATTCAAGAGAGAAGATGACACCATGTCACAGCTAATGTCACAAAGGCATTCGGTGCCTGAACTGGGAATTCAGTGCTGGTTTTAAGTCCAAGTTCAGAGCCCTGCTCACTGGACTAATGTCTAGACTAACATTTTTCTACTTGGCAGAGAGGTGGGAGATTTCAGGTCTGGAAGAATATTGAGGTCCTCAGATGGAGTCACAAATATACACAGCACAGACCAACATAATTTTTCAATAAAAGTGGCATAAAAATAAACTAGGTCAGTTCTTCCTTTTGTCTCCACAGAACACCCAATTATCAGAATGAACATAACCATCTTTAATAAGATGGTTTGGAATCAGAACTGTTTGTTCCAAGTGCCACATAGACACTAGCTCTTGCTACTGGCAGAAGAGGCCTGTGAATCAGAGCCTGAAGTCTGATGCAAGAGAAACTTGGGCATCTCAAGCTGCTTTCCCCAGCAGAGAACAACCCTATTAGTTTGAGAAAGTCCCCTGCCTGCTTTCTCTCTGAGTAATTAAGAGTGAAATCCTCCTCTCAGTGACCCCAATGCTCTCAGCCTAGGCTGATTTACACATGAAAGGAACCCTCTGAGGGGCTTTCTCCCTTTCACATTCACAACCAGGCAGGACCTATAAATAAAACCTTTCTGAAAACAGGAGCTTTCAAAAAGGTCTGTGTATGTGCACAAATGTATATGAGAGAAAGGGAATGGATGTGTGCACTTGAGAATGTGTGTGTTTGCATGCATATGTGAAGAGTGGGTGAGAAGAACGAACATTCATACACCAGCCCTCATGCAAACAAGTGTACTCAGAAAAGCATCTACATGGATTGTGCACAGGTAGTGGCAGCACTTACAGGAGCAAGAGGGCATGTCCAGGCTGGTTCCCAGCTAGCACCGTTTTAGGGGACATTCACCCAAGTCAGCTGAGTCACTCTAGAGTCACACACCAAAAGAATGAGAGCAGATTTAGACCCAGTTGTGCATGAGAGTATGCTCGTGATGCACTTTCCCTCTAGAAAGCAGTAAAGTACTTGCAGAGCAAAACGCTACTTTCTTATATTGCTTTGGATATAACGTGGGACAGAGAATCAGGTTTCATGGCATGTGTTCCTATGGCTTCGACAGAAGATATTTTTAAAAGGCTGCATCTTCTCAGCTGCCCAGGAAAGAGAAAATAGTGTTGCATTTTCCAGAGCTGTCATTGTTCAAAAGTAATCTTTAGTTGGTTGGAACACAAAACTCCTCAAGGTTTGAAAAATAAACAATGGGACTGATGCCATGAAAATGAAGGTCAGAAAATCAGACTGTTAACTGCCTTTACAGTAGCTCATAAACACAAAAATGCCTAGACATGAATCTGCATTCTCCCTCCCCTGCTGTCCTTTTCACCCATGTGTCTATGCAGTTAGGACATTTCCCCTTCCGTGAGGCCTAAGAAGGACCCTACACAGCTTCCAGGAAACTGGCAGTTAGTGGGACCCTGCCCTAATACAAAACAGGTGACATCGAGCTCGGAGCCACGCCAGGACAGAGTGCTGGGCTTCATAAAGCAGGTACTGCTCCGTGAGGCTTTGCCCCCATAAGAGGAGGCTTTTTAAGAGCTGGCTACAACGTGATAATTTGCGAACTGCCAACTATTTCACTCCACTGCTCCTGACCAGATGAATCATATGCTTTCTGAAGCAGTGTCGGTGCTCTATGCTAAGGCCAGCGGAGCAGCACCGATGCTTGGAGGGAGGCCCCCGGGTGCGAGGCGGGAGGGGTGCTGCACCCTGCACCCTTCTGACTTCATCACCGCTAATCGCAGCTCTTGGATCTCTCCCCTACCCAATTCTTATGCAAACACTCAGAAAAAGCAGGCAGAGAAAGGCACAAAGCAGGAGACAGAAGGAGTGCAGAGCCCCACAGAAGTGCACAAAGCGCAAAACGTCTCTTCTGCGAGTTCAAAAAACTCTTCCCAGCTCCTTGCGCTAGGCAGGAGTATGTGAGCAGGGATGCAGAGCTCCCCTCCTACTGAGCTCGAGGCTAAAGCCCTCCCCCAGTTCCCAGGGTCTTCAAATGAAGATTTGCATAGTACTTCCAGATCATTCCCGAGAGAAGGGACAATGGCTCTCTCAACGCCCTCGTCCCCCCTCCCTCCCTCACTTACAAAGCTGATAAAGCCCTGGTGAAAAGGGGAACAAAGGATTTACAGATGGCAGAATATTGATTTCTGCAGTTCCAGGACTACGGGGAAAAGATGAAGAACCCCCCAGAAACTCTGTGAAGTTTGAGACACAGACGCTATCTCTGCAGCATGGACTCCACATTTCTTAAGATGGTATCTGATAGAGGAAACGTTGCTATTCGAGAGATGAGCAGGTCCCTGAAAAGTTGAAAAGCACAGAGATGAGATTACAGCCTGAAATCCCAGCGAGCACGTCCGTTGTTCCCAAAGCTCCTAAGCAGAGAGGCCCTTCCAGTGAAGGCAGTTTGCCACCAGGCGGGCCCGGCCGGCACTGCCTGGGAGCCCCAGGCGGGCTCTCGCTCACCGCAGCTCACCAGCCATCCATGCCTCAGCCGTGCCCTCTTCTCTCTGCTTAGCCACCGCTGCAGCTGCCAAAAGTAAGAAAAAAGGTGAAAGACGAGTCTGTGGAAAACGGCTTTTGATTCTGAATTACAGTGGAGCCTCACTAACTTTTAGGGCCATGACGTCAAGGCTGAAGCTTCCTGCCTCTGCAAGCATTTCTGCACCCGGTATATACAAACCCAAGCCTTATTTCATGCTACAAACATTCTTTGTCAGCTCAGTGAGTCAACTACACCCCTACCAAACACCAGCTTGCTGCAATTCTTCACATTTTGCTAAACTGAACCACAAAAGGATCCAAAGTGTTCAAATCAGGTGCTGCACATCACTGCTGCACACCCAAAGGGAGACATTTACTGGGCAGCCAAGTCAGATCACAGGGGTTCTGGCCTGACCACCACACGCTACCCTGCAAACCGCCCTCTCAAAATGACTGGCTACCAGCACTATTATTATTATTATTATTTCCCTCCTTTTTCAGAGCAAACTTTGTAGCATTTCTGCACTCAAAAGGCTCCCAGGATACAGGATCTTTTGGAAAAATATACATGTTGAAACTTCCTCAAAAGGCTGGATTTAGGACTGGATTTTTAAAGGTGATAAGCTAGTTTCTAATTCAAGCACCAGGCCCTTAAATAGGTCAGTTTTAGGAAAACTCACATGAAGGCCCCTCTGCAAGGCAGTTGTGCATACCAGTGAGTGCTAGCGGGGGTCCCACGCCGCAGGTCAGTAACCCAGTTACGGAGCCAGTGACCGTGTTCATTCATTGGTGTAAAAAACACCTCTGCACCTCTGTAAAAACACACACTGCCAGGATGCAGCCATCACAGGGACAGTAACCGTTACATTTTGCACAGTTACACAGATTTCATACAACTATATCAAAAGTCTTTACAACACATTTTAAAATATCTAGGTTTCTTCAAATACTTGTCTGTCTTACCTCAATGAGGAGAAATCTTTCACACAGCATCTTTTATGTCTTCTCACAGTCACTCCCAATTTATACTGGAGTTAAAGCAGTGGAGAATCAGAGCCATTGGGCTCCTGGGCACACCTAACCCAGGGATTAATTGCAGCTGCTGGGATGGTAAAGCTTGAGAAACTCCCAACTTAAATCAGCGTAACTCAGACTAATGAAACTGCCACCATACTCAGGTTCAGCACAGACCTGAACCCTATTTTCAATTGCTCTCCATGACCCCTCTGAAGCTTCATAGGTGGAAGAAGAGCTCACAAGTAACTTCTTTTAACCAGGGGCAACTGTGCTGTCACCACTACTACATACTGCTCTCTGCGAGCATTTTTTTCTCTGAAAAACGTTTTCAAGACTGTCAGAGGAGTGAAGGTGTCAGGGGAGACTAGAGACCAGCACACCTTGGCTGCTCTCACCTCCTACTGAACATCTGCAAGTTTGCTTTTGAGGCTACTGCAACAGCACAGCTCACATTCTTTTTACTTTAGAGAGTACCTTTCCTCATCCTAGACAGAAGTTTGTTTGCTGTTTTGCTAATCCTGTTTTATCTCCTTCGTAAACATTACTGTCTATTGCTTACTTACAGTTCTTTTTGCTACAAACAACAGTAGTTTTGTTTATGTATAGTCGGCAAAGAGCAAAGCAGCGGCAACAGCAGCAGTAAGTTCTGTAGCTGAGCACTTGATGAAGGCAGATGGGGGTTCCCAGAGCCAGGGGAACCCGAGGAAGAGCGGGGAGACCTGGCAGGAGCCAGCAGCTCTCCTGAGGGTGATGTGGCTGGGGGCGATGCCGGAGCAACCATGGGGGATTTAAACATGGTGAAACCAGAAGCAATGCTCAGTCCATGAAGAGTGAAGCAGTCCTGCAAGGAATCTCAGTAAAGTTCTTATCTGGTCTTGCAGACCAATGGAGCTTTTTTGTCCTTTTTTGGGAAATGAAGCTCTTGATGGATGTATTTATTCTTTGGGAACAATTGTGACTTACTCCTTACGAGGCTCAGAAGGGAAAATACCACCTATTTGCTGTCACCTGAAAGTGTGTCGTCATATTTATCACAAAAAATGCTACATTAATGCAAGGATCAGAACTCATCTCCAGTGACTGGACTGAGAGCTGTGGCTACATTTATTTATGTTACCAAATAAACACTCTGGGCCAGATCTTTAGTTCACTTTAATCAGAGTTGCTCTACATAAGTGCCTCAGAACAAACCTAACTTTGAATGGCTATAGAAGGATGAATAAATGCCACTGAAAATAATTTTTTACTTTGAGGACACTAAGAACAAACTCCACTGTAGTGAAAGGGATAGCAAATCAAACAACACTTTTTTAGACAATAGGCTGTTTAACCATTGACTTTAGGAATAGTAACATGTATCACTGACAAGCCTGAACACATGTGTTTGTTTTTCCAGAGTCCCTTTTTACGTCAAAAATATACAAAGGGCTAATGAGATTTGCAGAGTAGTTTTGAGAGTTCAGTTTGTATTTCAACCGTAAAGTCACAATCATGCCCACATTTACTTATAAATTGGGTTATATTTTGTGATAAGAACCATAGAATCATTTAGGTTAGAAGACTCCTCTAGGATCATCAAGTCCAACCATCATCCCAGCATCTTCCTGACCACTAGACCACGTCCTGAAGCACCACATCTACTCGTTTTTTTAACACCTCCAGGGATGGTGACTCCACCACTTCCCTAGGCAGCCTTTTCCAATGCCTAACCACTCTTTCAGTAAAGAACGTCTTCCCAATATCCAATCTAAACCTCCCCTTGTGCAACTCAAGGCCATTACCTCTTGTCCTGTCATTAGTTACTTGGGAGAAGAGACCAACACCAACCTCACTACAACCTCCTTTCAGGTAGTTGTAGAGAGCAATAAGGTCTCCTCTCAGCTTCCTCTTCTCCAACCTAAACAATCCCAGCTCCCTCAGATGCTCCTCATAAGACAGGTTTTCCAGTCCCCTCACCAGCTTTGTTGCCCTTCTCTGCACCTGCTTCAGCACCGCAATGTCCTTCTTATCCTGTGACGCCCAAAACTGGACACAGTACTCAAGGTGCAGTCTCACAAGTGCCGAGTACAGGGGCACAATCACCTCCCTGGTGATTGGTCACACCATTTCTGATACAGGCCAGGATGCCATTGGCCTTCTTGGCCACCTGGGCACACTGCAGGCTCATGTTCAGCTGGCTGTCCACCAGCACCCCCAGGTTCTTTTCCGTCAGGCAGCTTTCCAGCCTTCCCCAAGCCTGTAGCATTGCAGGGGGTTGTTGTGACTGAAGTGCAGGACCCAGCACTTGGCTTTGTTAAACCTCATACAATTATCTCAGGCCATCAATCCAGCCTGTCCAGATCCCTTTGCAAAGCCTTCCTACCCTCAAGTAGATCAAGACTCCCATTTAATTTTGTGTCATCCTCAAATTTACTGAGGGAGCACTCAATCCCTTCATCCACATAATTGATAAAGATATTAAACAAGACCAGCCCCAAAACTGAGCCTTAGGGAACCCCACTTGTGATCAGGTGCTAACTGGATTTAACTCCATTTACCACAACCCTCTGGGCTCGGCCATCCAGCCAGTTTTTGACCAAGCAAAGAGTCCACCTGTCTACTCCAACAGCCGCCAGCTTGTTCAATAGGATGCTGTGGGAGACAGTGTCAGTGCCTCAAAAGTCCAGGTAGACAACATGAACCGCCTTGCCCGCATCCACTAGGTAGGTCACCTGGTCATAGAAAGAGATCAGATTGATCAAACAGGACCTGCCCTTCATGAACCCATGCTAGCTAAGCCTGATCCCCGAGTTGGATGTGAGGGTGGTCTAGCTGCCACATCTGTCACCTCATTGATCGCCAGGGTTGATTCAGCTGATCTGGCTGGCTAGGCAGGTGTCCCCTTCTTCACTGCTCCATGTGCGTCCCTCCTGAATCTGCACACTCGAAGAGGACAACCTTTCCCGACAGAGGTGTACCGTTCACCAGTCAAGGGTATATGGTAGCTGCATTCCCCTGCTAGAGCCTCCAAACCATGAAATATTATTCCCTGAAATACCAAAAAGATGATATTCAGAACTGTAATTCACAACTTCAAGTAACAATTACAGCAAAGCAGAGAGCATATCTCTCTTTAAACAGAGCATAAGCAAACCATCCTGACTTTCAGGTTCAGTAGAACACACTGGACAGATCTCCTATTTAAAAAAAAAATTCAGCTGGAAACACACGTCACAAGACTTGTCAACACAGGTGACCAGTAGAATGTCCTTCACACTCTCCTCACACTGTGTGAGCAGGCTCGACCGCTTGTTCTACCAATGGGCATCGCTCATGCTCTCCAGGAGTTTGCATTTCACTGGCAAAGCACCCTCTCTTCAGAATGAATCTCTGGGTATTGACGTGCATGCCCTCTTAATTTAGAATACAATACACAGGTATCGTCACTGATGCTAGTTCTCTCGCACTGTTTCTTTTCATCCTCCTTCCATGAATATGTAATATAAGAATATGTTCAAGAACACCAGGGTTGTCTGAAAGGTTTGTTAGATTAAGTTTGACAAAACATGGGAAAATTTCAGGTCTTTGGAAAATAGTAAACAAAAAAACCCCAAATTAGATCAGTTCTAGCAAGATACAGACAACTCTGTTAAATGACATGATCTTTAAAGCAGCATGGGTTGTAAGGGCAGCCTGACTGTTCAGCTGAATTTAACTCCTCCTTGTAATTTTACATTGCTTAAGTTACAAGCCTGTGGCATCAATGTCCAGGGTCTTAAACTACCCAAACATTTCAACAGTTCCAGCAATGGACAGTGGACATGACCACCTAGAAAGCTTTACACAGCTCTGGGCTTTCTCTTGTAAGAGGCACTTGCACTGCTCTGCTGTACTGTGCATTTGTCAGTTGGGAGCTGCACGTGTGTGTGAGACTCCTCCACTCTGAGCTGCTCTGGGACATACTGGTTGTTCTGATGATTTCTAGTGGGCAGATGTTTGTTCCCTTCTGTTATATTTTAATATAAAGTGGGTGGCAAAAGCAGATGTTACCATATAAATATATATGGTATCTTTCTCATGTTATTCTGAAAGAAACATGATATTATATTTAGTGCTTAATTCAGTCTACAGATTACATAAATATGATGTTTACCTACATGCATACATCTTTAACCATGTATATTTTTAAATATATATGGCAATAGTACATATACATAATGTATGGTCACATATCCCAACATATACCTGTTGTATCATAGAATCATATACATAGAC
>VZZY01004129.1:0-103000 GCA_013400335.1 Eurystomus gularis
CCCGCGCCCCTCCGGCGGCGTCCCCTGCCACGGCTGATCACCGGAGCTGGTGCCCCTGCCCTGGCGTGGCCCTGGGCCCCCCCTGCTCCCGGCACAGGCGGCTCGGCCGAGCCCGTGGCCGTGGGTGGCTTCACGGGACTGCGTGGGAAGGTGGGCTCTGCCGCGCCGTGGCCTGATGCTGCTCCCACCCGTGATGCGCCCAGGGCACTGGCAGAGGCGATGCCCTGGGTGCCCTGGCCCGGCAGAGGTTTGGGCGCCCAGGGGACGGGGAGTCGGCCAGGGGCAGGGGACAGGGAATAGGATCCTCAGCCTTGCAGGGCTGCAGACTAACGGGGCTGCCTGCTTGGAAGGTTTCAGTGTGAGTGGTATGTCCTGCTCCAGGTCGCCTGGCTGTCCTCCTGGGGCTGGGACTGGCCACAGCCCTGCCCGTGCAGAGGGAGCTGCCCAGGAGGGGCTGCCAACAGAGGGGAGGGCTGCTTCCCCCATGGACAGCCCTTGGGGCTTGGAGACAGCCCCAGGTGCTGGCTCACCCCGGGGATTTCCTCCTCTCTCCCACCTTCCCTGCAGGCTGGTCCGGTCCTCACGTCCCCAGGGCACAGCCGGAGCTGCGGTGGGTGTGATGGTGGTCGTGGGCAGGAGCCTGTGTGGAGCACAGCACAGGGGGATATCCAGGGCACCCCATACAGGTGGGCCCATGGTGTTCCTGGTCCTGTGAAAGGGATGGCTATGCAAAGCCTGGTCTCTGACCTCTTCCAGATGTGCCCCCTTCGTGGCTGCTACCCCAGACACCTGGGGTCCCTGGCTCCCTCCTCTGCCCATGGCCCTTGTCCTGGGAGAAGAGACCCTGCTGCTGCCGTCAGTCCCACTGATGTCCTGCCAGCTGCACCTCCTCCCTGTCCCTCTAAGATCACAGCAGAAGGAGGTGGCACATCCCAGCACTGTGCCTGAATCTGGGCACTGCTGTCTCCCCTTAGGCTCCCACCAGTATTGGCTCTGCTCTGGGGAGTGCTGAGCATGGGCCAGGCTCCACAGAGTGCTGGGGTGCAGCTGTCACAGTGCGGGGGTGCAGCCACCCTGTGTCAGCGCACCCCCAGGGCTGGGGTGTCCCCATGTCCCTTGTCTGGTCTGGAATAAGCCCCGTGGAGTCAGAGCCCCCTGTGGCTGCTGCTGTGCCTGTGTGAGGCCATGACTGGGTGTGACAAAATGTGTGGGAGAGAGCTGTGGCACAGATGGACCGACCGGTTGCCTTGTCCCTATCTCAGCAGCGATGCGGCTCCTTCAGGGACTCTTGCTCCAGAACAAGTGTCCTTGTCTTTGCTGACCTGAACTTCCCACGGGCTGTCTCCATATGCCCCAGTCCCAGGCTCTGCACTCTCCCCCTTCACAGCCTCCCCAAAGGAAGGATGGGGAATGAGGTATCTGGCATGGGCTGCCCCTGGGGTGCTCTTTAAGGGCTGGGAAGACACAAAGGCAGGAAGGAGGGTTTGAGCAGCTCCATTCTGGGAGAGATCTGGACCTTGCAGCCAGCACCAGGGAGGGTTGGGCAGTTGCCTCTGCAAGCGTCCCATCTGCGCTGGCAGGAAGCCACCCCTTGCGTTTAGGAGCTGGCAGGTCTGGCAGACCAGTCACCCACCTGGAAGAAGCCACCCTGTTGCCCTGGGCAGTGGGACTGTCCCACTTGTCCTGTGGCTCTGGAAGGCCCATGGATTGCTGGGGTTTGTCACAGGGGTTATGCTCCTCCCGCGGGGAGCTGGCAGGTGTCAGAGCCGGTCACAGCCTTGGCCCCTGGCTTCCTAAACTCCTTCCTTCCTAGACGCTGCGGTGAGAAGGTCACTTGGCTGGACATCTGCCTTTGTCAGGGCCGCACCCAGCCCAATTGCTGCTGTGACCCTTGTGAAGCCACCCTGCTGGCGGGGAGTCCCAGAGAGAGCTGGCAGAGTTGCAGGGAGTCTGTTCCAGGCAGGACAAGCCCCTACCCCTCTGCCCCATGATGTGACATGCACCTCACCGGTGAGCCCCTCTCCCACCCCTCAGGTCACCTGCAAGGAGGAGCACAGCCCTCTCCCATGCCCAGCACCAGGCCTGTGGCATCAGCCAGCTGCAGCTCCCGGCAGCAGCCTCCACGTTACTGTGCTGGGGGAGCCACCAGTGAAACCAGGCCAGGGACAGCCTGAGCAGGGGAATCCCTCTGCCTCCCCTAAAAAATGCCAAAGGCAGCAGAGGAAAGAGACCAGCCAAGCTTGTTTGATAGCTTTATTGCTTCTGTGATATGACTGAATTGATGTGACATAAGCTGGCTTGGAGGAGCCTGCAAGACTCTTGCCCTCCCTGCCTAGAGGGGAAATTAAAAAAAATTGCAGAAACTAAAACTAATTTTAAAAACTCATGGAGTTCTTGCATCTCAGCTTGGTACAGTACTGGTGAGCACACTGACCTTGGAGTAAGTCCCTGTACAGGCTGTGTGAGGAGCTGGTGCCTGGAGGGGCTGGGTAGTGGCCCGGGTCGCCTGCACCAAAGCACACGTCTCTAATACTGCGTGCAATGTGCGCCTGGACCGATGGCACATACCGTGCCGGTGCCGGTGGAGCTCAGCCCGGTGGTTGCCTCCCTGCCAGGCAGTCTGGAAGCCCTTGCCCATCGCTGGTGCTGCCCATGCCCAGCATGCCTGTCCCTGCTTGATACAGACAGAGAGCCCTGTCCTCACACCTTCCCCCTCTTCCAGCAGCACCCACAGTGAGGACAGAGCCTCCCTGCTGCTCCCTCCCAGGAAAAGACAATGCTGGAAGCCCACAGATGCTGGGCCATAGAAGATCCCGCTGCTGCCTCATGCTCCCTGGCCATGGTACTTCTGTTTGGCATGTGTGATCTTGAGGCCGCAGCATGGTCAGTCCTAATGGGGTGTGCTGGTGGAGGGGGCCTGACGCCAGGGTGGTGGGCACCAGGGAGGGCTGTTTGCCACAAATGCATGAGCAGCCTGTGCTTGCGGTGTGGTCAGCGGAGCAGCAGCTCTCTGGCAGCTCCTCTCCCTTGGAGTAGCACGGTGCTGCCTGGCCTGCAGCCCCCCAGACCTTCTCTATGCACTAGCTGGAGCAAGACCCCTCTGTGGGGGCTGGCTCTCCAACCTCCCCACACTTTCCTGGCCTCTCTCTAGGCAAGTTCCCTGCCACTTGAGTGGCCTTTCTGCACAGCAGCGCGTCAGAGGCACCAGGCAACCCTGCTCTATATTTAGGCTGTGGAGAATTCCCCTGGGCTCTCCCTTCCGAGCTGAAAAGGTGAGTCACATCGAGGGAGAGGCCAAGACTCACATCCGTCCCACTGACCCTGCTCTGACCTGTGCGCACTGCTCCGAGCTGGCAGAACTGCAGCGTTTTGGAGGGCGGGAGGTGGCTGCAGGTGCATGTGGTGAGGCAGCCAAAGGAACAGTATCCAAGGTGCAAAACCCAGCACCGTGCACCACTCCTGGGGCTGGGGTGCATGGCTCCACCACCCATGTTGGGCTGCTCCTTGGGTTTGTTTGCCCCACCAATGTCAAATGGGATAGTGATTTAGAGGAGAGCCTTTGGCCCCAGCACAACCCCCTCGTCCTCTCTTTCCTTCTACTTGCAGGTGGTCCTGACCCCTGACCCACCACAGTCACCCTGGGCCATGCACTCATCTATTCAGCCTGGGTACTTTTGCCTGGAGGTCCCCATCAAGGTGGAGGGAAGGGCTTGGGGTCACCTCCCTGGTCTGCAGAGACAACTTCCCATCAGGACCTGTCCCTGGCTGTAGGGGGGGAGCTGGGACACCAGGGAAAGCAGAGCAGGGGCCGTGTTCTCTCCTTGGACCTGGAGGCAGTGAGCTGGAAGATGAAGGTGCCCCATAGCTTTGTAGAGCTCAATAAAACAGACTAAACCAAATGAATGCCATCACAAGCCTCCATAGGGGTGCTTTCCCTGGGGGCTAGAGAGAAGCCCAGAATGGACACTGAAGGCTCTTTAAGTCCCTCCTCCTTCTCCTGACTACAGCCACCTGCAGTCTGGCATCTCAGCTCATTGTAGCATATGGATGCAGCCCATCAGTGCCCCAGGGCTCCCACAGCAGCCGGTTAGAGACCCAGTTCAAGCACCAAGGCAGAGGGTGGGTGTCCAGCCTTCCTCAGACACAACTTCACAAACCTCACAGAGCATCCTGGGGAGAGGCATGTACCAGGGGGAGCACAGACTGCCTGACTGGGAGACCAGTGGGACAGGGGAAAGGACATGGGAAGGGAAGGGCCTCTCAGCATATGTCTTCTGCAGCCTGGAAGAGGCTCCCAAACAGCTCCCACAGGGCAAGCAGCAGCCATGACCAGAAGTTGGACAGGACTTGCCCCAGCAAGCTCCTTGGCTATGGGTGCACCATGCAGGAGAGGCTCCTGAGGGGCACACCTCGCACCAGTCTGTGGGCAGCACCCAGCACCATGTCCTGAGAACTGCCTCTGCCTGGAGCCTGGTCTCAAACCATTCCATCCAGTTTGCTCCTCTGCCCCCCTCCTGGGTAACTGCCTGCCCCTCCTGCATGTCCCCTCTGGGGTCTCAGCCCCAGAGCCACAGCCCACTGCAAGTCAGTGAGAACAGAGGCAGCCCAGGGGAACCATGTGAGCCCCGCTCTGAGTATCCCATCTCCATGTTAGGTCCGTGTTCTCCCTTCAGCTCAGAGCAAGGCAGACTGCAATCCTCAGGTGACACGAGAGGCAGCGCCAGGGCCAGAAGCCCAGCCAGCATCCTCCGGCTTCCCTCTTCCACTGATCCCAGCACTGGTGGGCTATGTGACGGTGCCTCAATACACAGGGACTTGGCTCGGGACCGTGCCCATGGAGCCCAGCCTGCTCCAGGCTAGGAGAGCCTGGGAGCCGATTTCCACCTGTGACTATTCCCCTGGCAATCCCCTTTCTGTCCATGCTCTCCAGGTGGATGAGACCACCCTGCTGTCCTCACACTTGGCTACTTTGCTCAGTTTATTCCAGCCCTCTGAAGTATGTATACAAATCAAATGTGCAAATACTGCATCTTGGAACCAAGATGGCAAAGGAAGGGATGTGCTCCTTAGAGCAGGAGGAGCAGCAGTGCTAGAGCAGCACAGGAGGTGCTTGGAAATGAAGTGAGCAGAGGCTGAGCAGAGGGTGAGGCTTCCAACCAAGCCAGCAGGCTCCATCATCACTGAGGTCACATGTCACTTAAACAGGGAACATGATCAAGTCTGGAACATAAAACAAACATCTTCAGCAGCCTGCTCTCATACTGTAAAGCTTCAGATCTCCACACAAGATCTGACCTCTTTCCAAACAATAAATTACTCCTCTCCCCCATAAAAAAAGCGTGAGATGCTCTCCAAAAACGGTCACAACAATCTGCACAGACTCCACGGGGGCCGGTACAGCAGGCACAAACCAAGAGGCCTGAAAGCCTTGAGCATAACAAGGCAGGCTCCTCAATGCCGTGACAGGCAGGAAGGTGGGGAGAGTTTGCTGCAGGCAGAGAAAGCCAACGGCTCCCTGCTCCACCTTGGAGTCAGGGCAGAGGCAGAGCAGGGCAAATGGCTATAGAGAATGCAGCCAAGTTGAGTGGCTGCTGCTGCCACCTCTATGCAGGAAGCAAGGAAAAGTGCAGAAAAACAAATCCATGCTCATCTCCATCCAGAAGCTCCATGTGGAAAACGAGGGAAAGCCATTATTCTCCCTTCAAATTATAGCAGCACCAATGACACCAAAGTTTTGGACGGATTTGTTTTCCTGGGGAAAGGTCTGAGGCCAGGGACAACGCAGATGGAGCATGGAGAGGCTGGGACTTCCGCAGGGCTGTGCACAAGCAGACTTTGCCTTGCACCTTGGTATTTCTAGTGTGATTCCAGCAGAGCGTCTTTTAAAAAATAATACTTTGTACATTCAGGCATTGCTGCCTTAGGGCAGCATCACCTCCCATTTGGCACAAACCATTTTATTCACAAACCTTTCTTCTCTCTCCTGAGTCTTTCCTGTTTAATTCAGGACACAGAAGATCTGTCTGCGATGCAGAGTTCAAGAACTGCCCACTTAGCCCCTTGCCCACCTCCTGTCAGCTCTAGGCCTGGAGGCAGCAGATGCAACCCTCATGCAGACTGGCAATGCGAGAGGGTCTTCCCAGAGCATCTGGGCATCTCTGTGTGTCTTCAGTGAGGTGGGATTCTTGCAGGGGGCTGCCAGCGCCTGCTCCCAGAGCTGCAGTATGCATCTTCATCTCCTCCCCTCGGAGGCAGTGGCTGCAGCCACTCAAATCCCACTGGTTAGGTCAGTTATGACTCGGGCTTTCACCAGCTTCCGCAGGAACTCCTTCTCCCGCTGAATGTTGTGCGTCCAGGACTGGAAGGAAATGGGAGAGACAGGAGGTCAGCAGTTATCCTGGCCAAGCATGCTCCCAGGCCCCACGTTGCAGGAGACTGCAGCTGAGGCAGGGCAGTGGCTTCAGCCAAGGAGATAGACCCCACTGCAGCCAGAAGAGCCCTTGCAGACTAAGGGCCTTCTCTTACCTAAAGCCAATACCGTCGGCATGGTCAGACCTGGGTACCTGAGGTAGAAGGTCTCCCTGTGAGCTGGGTCAAGTTGTTTTGGCATAGTGAGATCTGGGCAACCCAGGTACCTTGGGCAGATGTATCTGATGACAGTGTCCTCCCAAGCCACTGCACACACGAGTCCAGCAGTGCAGCCTTAATGTTGATGTATGCCAGGGAACAGAGCTGGCAGAGTACACAGCGGCAGGACATGTCGTACCCACATACCCCCTGCCAAGGGAGGTCTCTGGGGAATGCATAGGGGTGCATGCAGCTGAAAAGCCCCAAGACCAGCCCCATCAAGGTCAGCTCTTGCCTCTGCTGACCCTATCAAGAGGAAAACACATGCTAAAGGTTGCACTAGTACAATGCAAAGGGTGAAATGGTCACATCTCCCAGCCAGGCATTTCAGAGCAAGGATTGCTACAGTTGGCGTGAGCCCACCCAGATGTGCTCCCTCCAGCAGGCTTTGGCCACGATCACAGCATCTGCCATCACTCCCCTGCGCTGGTACTATTCAAACACTTAATGAAAGCAGTAAGTGGTTTGTCTCCCTGGGGAGACCAAGGTAGAGCAGGGAAAAGCAACTTTCCCCCAAAATCTCCCAACAGGGCAAGAATCCCAGTAAGTCAGTCCAGGTCTCCAGCACAGTGCTTGGCCTAGCAGGTAATCCGAGCTCTAAATACGATCTGGACCATGTTACAATCGCTCTACAGGAGCCTTCCTGTAATGGCCTCAAACCAACAAAGTACCAGCCCAAGCAGCCCTCTGAGGGCACTTGTCATAAGTATTTAAACTCAGTTTACCCACTGCAAAACCATGATCACCTGTCTGCAAAGCATTGGTTGTATCCACCACATACAACGTGCATGTGGCTCTTGTGTCATCTGCTGCTTGTCCTGTCCTGTTCACGACAAGCATTTCTCAGTCATGACTGCTGTGTGGCACTTGTGTGGGACTGACAGCCCAGTCACAACATGCAGCCTGCTGCCAAGAGGTCCAAGGGACTGAAGGTTCCTCTCTAGATCTCCAGTACATTTTGGAAATACTTCTGTTGCTGCTACAGTGCATTCACAAGACAAGTCCATCCCCTCAGCGCACAGGAATGACAACAGTTAAAGCTGCTAAGGAAAGTTCAGGTAGGTCTCATCTTGTAACCTGCGTTCAAAAGAAGTCTTTGACTTCCTCTCCTTCTGACACTGTTACCTGAATGCTGGAACACTCAGCAGGAACAGCACCAGGAACAACAGGGCCACATGTGGTAAACTGTGCCAGTGCTCTTTGGGATTCTGGAAATGCAGAAGACCATGCCTCTAAACTGAAAAGACAACTCAGTGCTTGGCCTCTACTAGTGTAAAAGCACAGAAAAAAAAAGTACTAAAAGCACTGAAAACTGGCACTGGGAAGAAAGCTGGCTTGTAAAGGGAAAAAAGCATGGATTTCAGAAAGCAGCAGTGGGAGTAATGGTCATGCAGAGCAGAGGGAGCTGGGAGAGCAGGGCTCTGTGTGCCCATCACTTGCAGCCAGAGAACCAGGAACCCCCAGTGGGCTGGAAACAGTCCAACATGTGGCATGTCAGCTGGGGTCTTGGTCTTGGGTCCCATATCTTCTGACAACATAGCCCCTTGCTAGGAACGCACGGCACTGCCACGTGTGTGTGTGTGCTCCTGCCAACAGCAGCGAGCAGCTGTCTGCTGGCACAGAGGCCTCACTGGGAAGACCGGGTCTCTCTGTGTTCACTTACGTCTGGCTGGGCTTGCTGTCTAGAGCGCCAGGGAGCCTGATACGTTACAGCACAAGCTGATCCCTCCTTCATGTATTTAAGCCTCATCAAACAGTACTAGAAGCCAACTGGTTTCACCCAGGACAGCCTGCTTGCTTCCCTTGGTACAGACAGCAACTGGAGAAGCAGCCACTTCTAGGCAAGCTCAAACCACCTAAAACATCACCTCAGGCCACGTGCATGTGCCTTATCTGATGGCAAGAGGAAATCTGCTTTGTGAAAAGTACAAGTGGAATTTAAGTACAGGAGATGGATAATAAAACTCTGGGTGATACAATTGCAGTCTCTCACGCTACAGCCAGGCCCGGCTCTAGCACTGGCTGCTGGCAAGACCTACAAACCTCTGGCTGTTCAGCATCCATGCTGCTCTACCCTGGGCACTGTCACAAACTCCTCTTTCCAAGCAGAAAGCCACAGGTAAGGGTCACATATAATTCCTCCTCCTACTTGATCCATGGATCTTAGTGCTGTCTGCAGCAGTACTATCAAATGTTTTGTGGTTGAATGTAAGACCACAGAGGAAGAGGATTCCCTGGTGAGGATGGGCTTGCGTCCCTCCCAAGGAGCACTAGCGGGGTCCTTGGTATGATGCTGCTTCCCCCATGCCTGACAGCAAGGCAGGCAGGAGGGATGAGGCATGTCTTCAACACCAGCTCCGGTTACTGATTACAGGAGAAGGACTCACCCCACTGACAGACAGAGCTAATCAGGTGAAGGATGCTGCATTCCAGCACCAGCCACGGGGAGAAGAGCCAGAGCAGATTTCTCAAAACTGCCAGTGAGAGGCAGGCACCTCACTCCCATTGCCCCAACAGAGGAAAGGCAACACAATATAGCCTAAAACCCAGCAGGTTTTAGGGTGTATACACCATAAATAGCACCCTGGGTAGCACAGTCTGGGTATCACATGCTGCCGGGAGGGCCCAGCCGGCGGGAGGGTTCTGTGAGATGGCTGTAGAGTCTCATGAAAGGCCGGGCCTTGGCAAGCACAGGTTTGCTTTGGGGCCAGGACCATGTTATGGCTGTTGTAAGGGGAAGCTGTCTTTTGCCACCCATCACTGGGTAAGCCAGGGTGCTCTATGTAACCACGTTGTCCTGGAAATCTTCCAGCTGACACTGGTCTTGGGCTGCAGCAGGATGGCAAGAAAAAGGCAACGTTCTGGCCAGCTGTGTTCCCATGGACAGGGTTGTGCTCTGAGTGCTCATTTTGAAAATTCAGAGGACTGTGAGCAGGATCCATGCCTAGAGGATGACGACATGAAGCAGCTGCAATGCTGGTGGTTTATTCCTGCTACTACAGCAAAGAAGCCTTTTCCTGCCCTCGGACGCTGGATGTGCTTTGGCTATGCTGGCAAGATGCTCATTGTCCCTTTGACTTCTTTGACCCTCTCTTCCCACGCACCCTGAGCTGTTACTGCCTCATTTCACATTCTTGTACACAGGATTGTTCATGTTCACAAACCTCCTGCCCCAAGTCTTGAAGCTACACCTAAGCATCACAACCAGCTCTTGTCTCATGAATCGGCACCTCTAGACAGCGATGGAGCAGCTTGAAGCGTTCACTGCCACCTCCACCTTCTTGTCCCTACACATCACCACCACCATTGCTCCTGCAACCCTGCAGATTGGCTCTGCTCTCTCCCCCCTCCACTGCTCACATCAAGCAGGCGTCTGGTACAGCTTCCACTTGTGCAAACAAATGGGCTGCTTGTCTGAGCACAGCCAGAGTAATGAACTTCTGGGACTTCCACCAGGAACATCCCAGGAGGCTCCACAGCTCTTCTTGTTCTTTGGGGATCAGGCTGGGATTTTCTTTGCTTTGGGTCTCTCTCTGAGTAGCAGATGTTTGCTCTTTTCAGCGAAGAGAGAAGCAGCAGAGTTGTTCTGCATGCACATGCACTGTTATGGCTGTCCATCCTAGCGAGGCAGCAGTGGGTCTGATGGTTTGGTCACAGTTATTAGAACAAAATTTATCATCAGTTAAAGCCACTTTTCAGGGTTATGCAAATGCAGCAGCCCCAAACCACCTGTCCTTTTTTTCCTGACAGTTCCACAAGGAAGCACAAAACATCCCCTGTCCCTTCAAAAGAAGCCAAGTAGAATATATTAAGACCAAGAAAATGTTGCAGAGACCAACTCAGGAGGAAGGTAAGCTCCCCATCTGTAATCAATTACAATCATGGAATGCCTCAGCTTCAGAGCACATTAGTCTTATCAAGTATATTGCAATATTTTAAAATACAGGAAGGTTAAATCAGAGAGTGAAGTCAATGAGGAATGCATTCAAGATAAACAACAAGTTGTGAAGCAGGGGGTTTCTCAGTTCTGTTACATTCTCCATATTTCTGCAAGTCAGCAGCATTTCTCCCCAAAAACCTGCACAGAAACCCCAGCAGCACCAAGAAATGCTGCTTCACTGGTAACAGTCAGTTTCCAGTCTCCGCTGGTCCTAATTTATCTCTGCCTTTGACCTTCACTGCCTTGTCTCTAGAGTGCTTATTTTTCATGATTCTGCCTTGCCCATGCCCATGCCACTGGTCCTGGCATGGTGACTATGCACACTAGGTGTTTTATAGCCACCCATGAGCTGCAGTTTCACCTCCCATGACACCAGTGCCCTGCCTTGTTCAGGACCGGTTGCCTGCCCCTCTCTCAGTCCATCCACCAGGACGTGGAGCACCCCAGAGTGCCCTGTCCCCCCTGCACCCCCTCGGAAGTCACAAGTACAGACACAAAAGGGAGGGCTCGGCACCCTCATCTTCTCATGTTTAGGAGATGTAATCACAGCTTCTTTATATCCAGTCATACCAATTTGAAATGCTAAACAACTCTGTTAGCTCCTGCTTATTCTTTATACATACAGAGATAGCAACTGTGTTTCTTCTCAGTCTTAATTTTACCAAGCTAAACAAGCCAAATCTTTCTTCTACCAAAGCAGGCTGTTCATTTCCCCTGAGAAAACGGGGAAATTTCCCAGAAATGTAGTAGCTCCCTCTGTCCCTGTCTGCCCCAAACTTACTTCTCGTGAACCACAAAAAACGCTCACCATTGCCTCATGCAGAGGCAATTCTCTCTCTCTACAAGAAAACCTTCTGTAGTCTTTCCAGAGCTATACTGCCCTTTTTTTCCTACAGTTACAGTCTGGTATCCTGAATTATCCCGTGATTTATCTGTACCTGTCTAAGCACTCTCCTCCACTGCCATTGCCAAATAATGCTATCCCAGCTTAGAGACAAAATTTCTGGTATTGCCCAAAAAGCATGACCTTCCATTCATACTCTTAGGTTTCATGCCACCCAGTTTACTCCTGTTCTCAAGGTGCTTATGGTCTTCCTCGATCCTCCCTTGTATTGACCACACCTGGTTTTGTCTCATCACAAATTCTACTTGCACACCATTGCTTTCTGTGCCAAAAATCATTAAAGCAAACACTAAATACGAGCTCCCGTTGGGGAACTCCCAGCCGTCCATTCAGTGCTGCCCTTTGTGTTCTTCTTTAAAGAGACTATTCACATACAGGTGTTGCACCAAACTGTAGCTTCTGAAGCTTAACTAATAACATCTCTCATGGCACAGAGTGAGCACACTTAACTGAACTTCAGGCTGGGCTACTACACTTCCTCTGTTCCCAGAATGATTTTTTTTTAATCAAATAAAGATATTGAATTAGTTTTTATAACCTGCCTTTGGTAAATCCATGTTGTGTTTGCTTTCAGGATTTAATTATTCTTTCATTTAAACTCTGCTCTGAAGTTCTGAACAGGACCTCTGAGGTCAGATTAAAAGGTCTGAATTTGACAGGATTATTTTCCTTACCTCACTACCATCCCCCCAAAAAAGAAAGGGAAAAAGAGGTATTAGGTCCACTAAATACAATCCAGTGGAATCATATGTAACCTGATAGATTTATTGAGGACCTTTTCCTCTGGACTTGTAGCTTAATCGGCTCAGCAGCGCAGTGGTTGGAACAGAGTTCTCTCAGGCTTTCACACCAAGTGCATTAGCTTCAATGGCTTTTGCCTTTCACAGCTGACCCAATCATTTTCTGTTTCTATGATCTTTTCACCATAAGCCACCCTTTCCCGCACGTTCATCATATCACCCTTATGGAGGTAATATATTCATTCACGTGGTTCCCACTTTGGCTCTTTAATCCCTATGGCTTCTGCTTCCTTAACCTCCCCGGATGCCACAGCCCTGGTAATACTCTCCTGGTTTCCATATTATTTGTTTGGCATTGGGGCTGTCCAGTATTTGTTTATTTTCCTTTGCAAGATCTAATTCAACTTGACTTTTGCCAGTTTCCACTTCATCTCTGTCCTTTCCAACCATCAGGGTAAAGTCTCCTGATGCTCTTCCCCATTTCACTGTTACTTCTAGCACCACTTTGAAGCAGTTATTTATGAAGTTATGACTACAGCCTTTCTCTGCCAGTTCCTCCCTTGCTGGAACATCGATTGCAGATAATTTTTGTACTTCTCATGAAAAAGATTTCAAGTCTACAATGAGTCCATGAGCTCTTCAGTGCATCTGCTTTTGGTAGCCCATTCTCCTAGGCTAGACCTAAATTCAGAGAGGTCAGAGTCTGGACACATGTGCCAGTTCCACTGAGCACACCACCAGCACTGCTAAGTGTCACCCCACAGTCTAGATACGGCTCTGCTTATCAAGTCCCCTCCTTTTGGAAGCAAAATCTGAGTCCCAATACCCCTTCTGTTGCCTTTCCATTTCATTTAACCATGAAGGCACTTGGTCAAAGGCTAGTTCCTAAAATGTCCCTCTGCAAGCTCTTCATGCCTGCTAAAAACAGCTCTGAAAGGCCATCAACTTTTCTTGTGCCCTCACAGTTGGTGAGATGAGCTTTGCTAGCTACTGCATCTGGGAATACCTGGGCTCTCCCTTTGACAGTCATACTGGCTCCTACCGTACATCCATGGTCGTGCGGTTTCTGGTGGCACCTAGCACCACTACAGAGGTCTGTGTCCAATGTTGAGGTTGGCAGCTGGGCTCTAGCACAGCCCTGTAGATCTTTTACTGTTTTTTCTTGTTCAAACACAAATTCTGATTTTTTCCATCCTACTGCCTTCCTTGCTGTTACTAGTGCCCAGTTGTACCCAAGTGTTACCATATTCCTGTCCTGCTGAACAAGGCCATTACCCGTGCTCTGGTCACGACCACTACTCCATCAATCTTTTCCAGATTTCTATTACATAGACACACAGTTCTTATGCACAGGAACAGCATGCAAGGCCTGCATTCAGCCAAAACTCTGTAAAACAGGTGGCTTTTAAACAAAGACAAAAATGTATAAACCTCATCAGTCATCACTTCCGGCCCCAAGAAAAAGCACTGCCCTTTCAGAGGTCCCCTTGCCCCAGCCCCTAACCTCCCCCTCCAAAGCTGACCTCCATTTCAGTCTGCACCATTCCTTGTACTCCAATCGCAATTCATCAGCCAGGCTCAAATAGCTGTGTTTTCAGTCTATAAATCACCAGGCTAGACATCTGCCTGGGTTTCAAAGGAGTTTTGTTCTTCTTGTTGGCTACTGCAAACTTTAAGGTACTTGGAGGCCTGAAGCAGCCCAATCACCCCCTCCCAAGCAACTTGCGTTGATTTAAAATGCAAAGGACGGCTTCACAGAGAGAGCCCAGATGATGATAAAGCACTATTGTTTGTGCCTTTATGGGCTGAGACTCCAAACCTGATGTTTGGGGATTATTCTGAGAGGTAGCTGCTGGCAGGGAGAGACAGAGACAAAGCTGTGTGTCACTGCGTGCTGCAGGCCACCTCCCCTGGCCCTTGTGACAGCCCTTACACAGGCTGAATAAGAAGCATTACAAGATGGTGTCCTCTAGCATTCCACAAAGACCTGCTGGGGAAGCGGAGCCAATGATCAGAAAGAAGCCATCAAAGGCAGTCATGCCACCTCCCCCTGGGGTCAGGCAGTGAGTCACTGAAGTGCCAAGGCACAGCTGTATCAAAGGAGCTGACACCTCCAACAACATCGGCGTTGGTGCTTCATCTGCTGCTGCAATGAAAAGGAGACCAGTCAGCAGCTCCACCGTGCGACACAAACGCTGCAGATGGGCTCTGGATGGATAAGGGTGGCTTTTAACCACGCATTCTCCTATTTTACCACCTGCAAGTGGGTGATGCAGTCTGCAGCCAGCTGCTGAGAAGACAGCCCCGAGTGTTCCCTATGCGGCATTTGAGGTGACTTCCTGCTCCCATCCTTGCTCCTGCAAGAAATGACCAGGAGACTGAAGCTCACCTTTGGATCTCGAGGCCAGGGAAGGCTCTGTGCTGGGGCTGAGCATGTGGAGAGATGCTGGGAGCCAGCCTTGTGCTTCATTCCCATGATTTAGCACAGCTTCCTGCTCTCTCTGCTTCATCAGCTCCTTACGGATATGTTTTTATTATTCTAAATCCTGTCACTTTCCCATCCTGAAATAATTTCTGGCCGAAACACTTGCCTGTTCTGCCATTGGCAATGAAGGTCTACCGTAATCCTTATAGGCAGGTTGGCTCATTTTCTTATCCAGAAAAGCCTTCACTCTATTTTAAAATTATTCCCTTTTTCCTCACCTACATTTCCATGTTTTATTTGTTACGTTCCCAGTGGATCTGACACTTCTACATTAACAGAAGACAGTGACCTGTGATAAAAATCCACTTTCATGGAGTACTTGGGCAGGAAGCATTACAGGACCTGAGCAAGAAATAAAACTACAATAAACTGTATTAAAATTCAGCTCTGATGGACTCATTGCCATGAAAACAGAAACAAGTGAGTAGATACCTTGGCAAGGACTCAATCTGTTTCTGTACAGCATTCATGGAAGCAGCCAAAGGCTGTTGCAAAGTTATTTGGAATAGGGAAAATGGTAAATGAAGGGAGATGACAGAGCTGAAAAATCACCTTTACACAACAGCACCAGGTCTATTGGGCAGCGGTCTCCCAGTAACAGACCAGAGAACAGCAGGCTGGCTTCATACCACCTAGAAAACCCCTGTTGAAGTGCAGGCCAGGGATTGTGCAGCCCTGACCATGGTGAGGAGAAGATGAGAGATGAGGGAAGAAGGTGCTGGGCAGCGGAGTTGAGATTGAGGGATGGTTTTGCACTGCAAGCGCTGATCTTCTAGCTCACAGCTTGAAACTGAAAGCACCACACACTGCTTCCAGCTCTCTAGCACATACTTAAGAACAGAGATTTGATGGTCTTCAACAGGTCCACCTGGACATACCCTGGCTGGAATACACTAAGCTACCCAGGACAAAGGGTAAGGAAGTCATTGAGGACTAGACTGGAGAAATTTACTCTCATGAGCATTCACAAGCACAGGAGAATCCGTAAGTGTTTTGCAGCCATACTAGTGACCAGAGTCCCAAGACCACATACTTCCCCTTGACTGGTAATACCAATGAAGCTCCAGGGCATCTGGCTCCTTGCAGAGCCTTTTCCTCTGGGGCAGGAAATGCCAGCCCAGCCCTTGGGAATTGGAGATGCTGGAAGAGGCAGTGGAGGCTGCTGCCTTCTGTGGTGGTAACAGCAGCACAATCTTAGACCTTGAAGGCTTCTACCCCTCTGGGGAAAGCAGAGACTAAGCAGAACTGTACACTGGGGCTGTCTCTTTCTCCTCTTGGAAATGCAGCTGCCAGTCCCACAGAGCAACAGGAAAAATCACATTCATTTCCACAGAGATTTTATCACCTCAATCTTGGCATGGGAGAGGCATCTCCGCCCAGCTGTGAGCAAGCAAGTGCATTTTTGCTGGCTCTTTTTTTATGTAATCAGAACAAATTCCTCAGAGATGAGTCACAGTGTTTCAAGGGTGTCCAGAGAGACGTCAAGCAGGCCTCAAGTGTAAATCAGTGACACACCTTGCCAAGGGGATGCATGCTCGCTGGCTGGCCCATTCCTCCTGTGGACACCAGGCAAGGGAAAGGGTTTGATGGATGTTCCCAGGGAGGGAGGCTCCCACGAGTCACACACACGTATGGCACCTCCAGACCCAGGACGATGCTGGTGTTTACATTTCCTCTGTAAAGACAGTGATTGTTTCAGGGTGGAGCTGGAGTGCTTCCCTGCAGCTGCTCTCTAGGCTTAAACACTGAAGATATTTGGTCATTCAGGCTGGAGGAGCCCAGCAGGCAGGGGAAAGACTTGAACTTCAGAAACAGAGGTTCTGCCTCACCACAACCTGGTCAAACTGGAAGGGTTCCTGCCTGGGATGTTCATTATGGTGGAAGAGCTGCATCCCATGGCAGTTATTTCAGTGCTGTGCTGTTGCTATGATTAGCAAACCTGTTCCACTCCCCTGACCAGGAATGAGCCTCCATGGGTCTGCAGGTGAGACAGAGGACAAAGATGACATTTGTATAATTTCCAACCACAGCCTGTTTTAGTGGCTTCTTTAGAGGCTGAGATGTAGAGGAGGACCAGGAAGAACAAGACCTGGACAGAATCCTAGAAGTCCAAAGTAATGCTGAAGAAATGCTGTGGATGCTCTTGGGCCTTTGGGTGTCAGAGTGGACAGAGCACACAAAAGCCTTGGTGAAACTTGGCTCTGGTTCAGTCTTCTTTCACTAATACCAAGGGCAAGATTTGGCACAAAGTACCAATGCAGACCAGCCTCCCAATTTGCCAACCACATGTGGGTCTCTCTTCAAGCAGGGCGTGCAGGCCGCTTCCCGTCTAGAGTGGGGCAAATCTCCATTTGTGCATTCTTTGGGGACAACCGCAGAAGACTCAACCCAACTATTATGTCCTTCACCTTTCAACTTCACCCTCAGATGACTAACAATTACCAGCTACCATTAATATTAAATGGTAGAAAAAGAAATGCAATCCTCTCTCTGCTCTTCACATTCCACAATATCACAAACAATTTGTCATATCGGGAGGGGCAGAGGCAGGAGGAGCATTAATTATTGATACTTGGGAACAGATGGCTTTTCTTGTAGAAGGGCAGCGAAACGTAAGAGGAGCCTGTGGGTGAGGATGTGAGGATTAGATGGGCAGACACGTATCAGATAACCAACCTTCAAGTGGAACAAGAACCTTCTTCATTGAACCAGCCCTGCTGGCCTGCAGAGCTCTCATCAACAGTCCTGGCTGCAGAAACAAATCCACTGACATCTGAATTAGTGAGGCTTCACCAGGACCTTTCAACGCTCCCTCACCTCTGTACAGAACATCCTGGATATGATGACTGACAGCTTCCAGACAGTAGAGGCCTGACAAAACCAGGCACCAACTAGTATCTCTAGGAGACCCTACTGGTTGCATGTCACATGTTCATCTTCATCTACTGCCCTGTGCCATGCAAGGTTTATTCCTGAGACCACATATGGTGACTCCCTCCCATCTTCCACTGGCTTCTGCATCCCCCTTGGTGCTGGCCTCCAGAATCACAGATCCAAATGATCTGAACTGGTGACTTCAAACAGAGCCTCTGTCATTCAACTCTTTTTGCCAACTTTTCCCACTGACTGATGTAAGGATCATGAGCAAGAAGACTTCATTCTTGTCAGCTTCTGTGTAGGTGACCTTGAGGTCAGAGACACCTACCAGGTTGTGAAACAGGCTTGGGACAGAATACCTGCTGTGAGTGACCCCATGTCCAAAAGCAGACTGTAAGACTGACATCCTTATGAGACAGGAGGAACAACTGGGCAAGAGTGATTCTTCACCAAAGGCAGTTGATCCACCAGAGAGGACACAGTGGCACCACAGAGGCAAAAGCTTTTCCTGAAACTTTCATGAACAGTCTCTGTACCCACTGCTGGAGCCAGGCATCGGCATGCATTTTCACTCTGGTGCAGTTCTGCCTTTGCTGGAAGACTAAGGAACCAGCTGTACTGACTCAGACCTGGGGCTGTGGAGACCAGGGTCCTGTCTCAGGCAGTGGTTATAAGCAGACGCCCAGGGAGGAGTCAGAACTGGGCAAGCCAATAGTGATACCTCCTCTACTACTGCAAGAATGATATTCCTCACCCATTTTCCATTTGTTGATTTCACAAGACAGACACCACCTCTGTACGTAGTGACTCAATTCAGCTTTCCTCTCTAGATGTACCCTTTAAAAACTGTAAACGAGCACTTATGTTCTCAGCCAGGACTGATTAAATCCATGGTTATTCCACCAAGCAAGGAAGACTTTATTGCTACCTTCACAGGCCCAGAAGGTGCGTCAGGATCACAATGTCTCGTCCCTTGATATATCGGGGACCTCCTCACAGTCTTTTCCCAAACTCAGTTTGTTCTCTTGGCCTCTGCTGAGAGGTTGTTCCAAAGCCTCATTACTCTGATAATTAGACATGCTCTTCTCATTTCTCAAGCTGACTAATCACTGATTTCCCATTCCTCTCAGTCTGCCTAGGGTCATGCAGCCTGCAGCCTGAGAGAGTCCTAAGACACATACAAAAAAAAGCAACGTTCCATCTTCCCTCCTGGTCTGGATCAATGGCAAAGTGCTCCAGGCAAACAAATATCAAGTGCCAGGAGACGAGTACTGTCCCTGAACTATGCAACTTTTCACAACGTGGTGTAGGATGGAGAAAGTTTTCCTACCTAGGAGCCAGTGAAGAGGGGGAAGCAATCTTGGAAAGACCTGGGCCAAATCTGTGTTTGGAAGGATTGAGCTCCACCAAAAAAAGCAGCAAACCTTCCTGCTAGAGTCTTTGACCAGTGTCCAAGTTTGTTCTAGTTTGGTATAGGAAATGGATAGACCTGGAATAGCATCTTTATACTGCTGCGTTATACCAACACGAGCACTCTTATTCCTCTAAAAATGCCACTCATCTCACTGTGATAGTGCCAGAAAATGTTTCTAATGTAGAACTGGCTTTAAAGAGCAATCTCCACAGAGCTGTGATGTGTTTACACTAGCTAACTGCTGCTGAACAGTCAGCTGAAAGCTGACATGCACAGGCTAATCTCACCTCCCCCACATTTCTCAGAGGTTGAGGAGAGGACCATCTAGCGAAAGAAGCCTATGGATTAGAGAGCAATACAATGGATCTAAAAGCAGGAGAAGGCCACATCTTTTCAACCCCAGAGTACAATTGCTCCCTCTCACTCTACTTGAGTTAACACTTATGTGAACCTTTTCCCTGCTGCTCAAAGAAGGAATCACATTATATACACATTCCAAAGAAATTTTCCCAGCAGAAATAACCATTTTTAACACACATTGCACTTGGGAGAATGTCTAGAATCCCAGGCAAATGCATGGGTGGAGCTGTCTTTTGACCCATACAGGAAAGCTGTAAGTTGACATCATTATCCCAGTCAGGCTCTGGTAGTCGGGGCGGTCGGCAGGCTTGGGGCGAAGATGTGCTTGGCAGGAGCTCCCTACCTCTTTGATGGCAGACATCTTGATGTTCTCATAGTAGTGCAGCGGTGCATTGGGTGAACTCATGTCATAGCCAAACCCAGCTACCGCCACCTCATCACAGTTGTGGAGCGCCATGGTTATTGCTACGCTTCCCAAGGTGGGGATGTTCTGAGAGGAGAGAAAGCAGGAATGGAAGTCATTAGCAGGTTGCCATTTCTACAATCAAAGATTTCCTCTTATGTTCTCTGCTCACAGGTGCACTGCTGCTCCTAAGCAGAAAATCAGGAACAGGACTTTTGGCTATATCTGGACATCAGCTGTCCAATGCCAGCTTGTGGGGTCAATAGCCTCCCAATTTGCAAAGAAAATCCTTTGTTAGCCAGCTTCCTGCAAAGCATCTAGCACAACAGCAGTGGCTCGTGTTTGAGGTTCCATGACCCAACTCTCCAAGGGAGTATTGCAGGGCAGAGGGATTAATGCTAATGGTCAGACTTCCCTTCCACAACTTTGCTATCCTGGGAATGGGGCAGCAGACAATCTGGAGGATGAATCACAGTGGACACGTTACTTTTCTGAAATTAAAACAGACGTAGATACTAGATTACAATTCTAAGCACATTCCTGGCTCTCAGCTAAGCTAAGGAGGAATACTTATCCCAAACAGGTCACCACATGGGAGCAGAAGGCAGGAACAGTACAAACTCTTTATTTTACTCATGGCAGAAGCAGTTTAAGGAGGTTGTTAAAGAGCTCTGGGCGATGGAAGGGAGATCAAGCAGACCCTGTCAGCAGTGTGCACTGAGGCCCCTTCCTGTGCTCAGGGGCATCTCCACAGGCAAAGGGCACTCTGGCCTGTGCCACACCCTTCCTAGCCACAGCATACTAGGAAGACAAGGAGCAGTGAAAAGCAAGTCAGAGATGGGTGCTAGCACTCTGCAAGGACACACCTAGACTGTCCTCTCCCATCTCCATATCTGCCATTTGCACCAAAGTCCAGCCTCAGCCCTTTCCATTTCATCTGGCTTCTGCTGAGGCCCTGTGACAGCAGTGCTGTTTGGCTGCAACTCCTCTTGCGTGTTCAGAGGAACATGACTGCTGTGATAGACAAGTGTTTCTGGTGTAAAATCCTAGCTCAGAGTCTTCTAGCTCCCCTTTAGCCAGAAGACTCCAGAGGTAGCTTTACCCCAGGGGCTAGGGAGAGGCTGAGAAATCCACCCACATGCCTTATCTTCATTTGTAGAGCATCCAACACCGCTGTATCAAAAGTATCATGAATTCAGAGGACATGCTCAGACAGTCACCACGGGTGACAGCCTCTTAGCTGAGATGTAGAAACCAACTGCACACTTATATTTTGCATTTAAAATGGTTCACCCTGAACCAGTGAGCAATGCTATTGCATTTCACATGATGTTTGTAACAGACTGGGAACACAATGTTTTGAGTTTCTACCTCTCATTCAAAGGAACTGGCTTTTGGCAGCATGCTACCTTTGTCACTTCTGAGTGCCCGACCAGTCCCAAGAGACCAACATTTTCCCAGTAAAGAATGCCACCTATACCCTAGCCGAGATTTGCAGAGGAGCACAACCCCTATGCTGTGGAGAACCCCACTACAGTGCACTGAAATTACACAAATCTGAAAAAGCAGTGGAAAAAACTGCTTATGGCTTAATCAGTGAGACATTACGTTCAAACACTTGCAGAGCAACTCTAACAGTGCACATCTGAAATAGAAAGACCTTAGATAGGTCCTTCTGTGCCAGCTCTAGATGTTAGGAAAAACAGCAGCGTAATTTTGTTCTCACTGCTTAATTTCAATTTATACTCACCACAAATATATTGGTTTTATTTCTTTTTATTGGTTACTTCAGTTAATTGTTAATTCACTGGTAGCCATAAAATATCAAGGAGGAGTTTTAAAAAAAATTGGAAAAAGTTTATTAGGCAAGGATAAGAAAATTCCCTGAATTTCAAAATATGCAAGAACATCCTGTCTTCCCAGGCACGGCAGTTCAAATTCAGATATTCTCAGCTTTATGTTTTACATAGGAGATAACTTTCGGATGTCATTGGAATTGCATCAGCTGGTAAGTGGACTTGCCCTAAAACGCTTTCCCTCAGCTGAGCTGTAGTTACAGTGTCCAAAACATAGTGAGCAAATGGTTACATCCTTGAGAATATGATGGTGTTAACACCACCCATACTTGCACTGGGCCCATTCCCACGGTACAGCTCAAGGGAGACACAAGGTCTTTGCCCAAAGGGAATTTCACTGGCCAAGCTAACATTTAAGAGCTAACTTTCTAATGTGAGTCTTACAAACCACAGAGAATTAATCATACTACTCAACCTTATGGGAGGACTGCCAAACCACCATAACTTTCTTTCAAGCATATTCTTATTTCTGTTTGCAGAATAACAGATTACAGAAATCAGAAGTGAACTTCCCTTTGGTCACCAAGTATCTGCCTGACTTTTTTCTACGTATAATACCTCCAATGGCCTTTATGGAAAAATAGGAGAAAATTTCCTCCTCTGCTTCTGTTCTTCCTCCTGCTCTCTACAACTACCTAAAAGGAGGTTGTAGCGAGGCTGGTGCTGGTCTCTTCTCCTGGGTAACTAATGAAAGGACATGAGGTAATGGCCTCAAGTTGTGCCAGGGGAGGTTTAGTTTGGATATCAAGAAGAAGTTCTTCACTGAAAGAGTGATTAGCCATTGGAACAGGCTGCCCAGGGAGGTAGTAGTGGCATCATCCCTGGAGGTGTTCAAAAAACGTGTAGATGTGGCGCTTTGAGACATGGTCTAGGGGTTAGGGAGATGTTCGAAGAAGGCTGGACTAGATGATCCTAGAGGTCTTTTCCAGCCTGAATGATTCTATGATTCAGTGGTTCCTGACATGCCAGTATCTCAGTACTGCCTGCTCCTCTCTCAAAAATGATTAAAATACCAAGGACTACCAAAAACTTCCTTAACTCTTGGATTGTAGTAGATATATCTGCTTTGGCCCCTACAACTACTATAAAATCACATGGTGTCCTTAGCAAAATAGTTTTGTGTTGCCCTAAAATCACATTCAGAAACTGATGATCTGATGTCAGTTTTTAATTAAATTATGCCTTACTAATGTTAGCACCCTCCTGTTAGCTACAGTAGCCTACTGCTTGTGTCCTCCTTGAAGACAGAGATCTGCAGCCATTCACTGATTCACTGCTGACGTGCAGCCTCCTGTCCCACTGCTGCAGTCCAAACCCTGTGGACTAGAGAGGACCACCTAGAAAAGACTGTAAATTGTTATCCCTGCTATTCACTGAGGGCAGTAATTGTTAGGGCAGCACAAGGGTGCTTGCAGACCCCCCCCTTACTTAGTAAAAGGTGTGGATAACAGCACTTGCTAAAAGAAGAACATGGGTACAAACTGTGTGTGCACTCACATGCGCCTGGATCAGATACCCATAACTGGGCATTTGCTCTGAACCCCTTATATTAAAGAAGAAGCAACCATCAGACATCATCTCTCAGCAGAGAAGTGGTAAATGAGAGGGGACATGTATCTGACAGAGAAAACTTATAATTATTCTTTGGCTGCATCTGCACAGCTTCTAAGCTCTCCCAACTGTTCACAGCCATATAAATTCATTTGCTGCTAAGCTCTAATCTGGATCTAATGAACCATGTACAACCTTTGGGCCAAGTGGGTCACTCCAGAAGAAGTTAGGCATCATGGACATGGCTGTGCCAAACCTGGCCTGCTATGCCCTGCACAATGCGTCAGTACTATCTCACCACACACACCCTTGTGCCGTGCCCCAAAGACATACCAAAGCAACCACCACACCTCTCACATTGAGTTATGAAAATATAACTCCGCCAAAGGAGCAGTCCTCTTGTTATTTTAGGCCACTGCTGAGGAAACAAGCCAAAATCCCAACATCCCCCCTCAGGAATAATAATCTGGAGTTGGAAGAGCTCAAAGCCTGTCTTCCGACTCATATGGCCCTCTGTGTGCCTGGGTATTCCTGTACCACCAAGCAATGCTGCTTTCAACCAAATGGTTGAAGAACCGCAGCTCAATGGTGGCCAGTACCTAGGCAAGCTTCTTGAGATGCTGCCCAGCTGCACAAAGACTGGCCAGTGCAGCTAGGCCATGGCATGTCCAGCCTCAGGGGAGCAGTGATGGAGACTGCCTGGGGTGACCCAACCGGACTGCTGCTCCAGGTGTGGCCATGATGACCTGAACTGGGGCCCACCAACTGGGGAGAATTGGGAATAGCAAGATCCCAGAAAGCATTGGCAGCCCTCTCATCCTGCCAAAAGCACTGGACTTGGCCTTGCAAGCTCTGTACCTGCTGCTGTCTCACAGATGTCTGTCCCAGCTGGGGCCCACAGTGGGTACGAGGTTCAGCATCCCCTCTCCAGCTCTGGTATACAACTGCAAGGGCAGCCCCCCTGGAAAATGTGATCAGTCTGAACTGACAGTCCACATCTCCAAGCCCGGCCTGGTTGTCTATGCCCAAACATCTGGAAAATGTAATGCTCCTATCTATTTTAATGCTCCTCACGGACCAGTCCTTTGCCTCGTCCCACTTGAGAGAACACACCAGACTGACAGATGAGCCAGAGATGACACCAAAAGGCCATCTGACAAACAGAGCAGCAAACACAGCAGTGGTGAGTGACACGTCACCACAGCAGTGCTGGGCAAAAGCTGCCTGTGCATCCCAAGAGTAGCTCCTTCAAGGGTCTGCTGGCAGATGTCCTCCATGGGTGAAGTAAGCACATGCACAGTGGACCCTGGGTGAGAAAAGGCAAAGACCTCTGGTCTTGTGCTGTGTCAGGGATCACTGCAAGCTCTGTGCAGTGCAAACAGTCAGTCTGCAGTTGGCAGAAATGAACATCAGCCCTCCTTTGGACTTAATGGAGGCTAAGCATCACCTCATGGGCTTGTGCTGGAGATCCAGTGCTGGTGACTGAACCCGAGGACCATAACTGCTCTTGGCTTGATGCATGTGAAAAGCTCTTGCTGCTTTTCATTCCATGCCTGGGTCATTCCTGTGTCACTGCCTGGTGGACTGGAAGGAAATGACTGCTGTAAATCTGTTTTTAGAAATATTTGACTCCCCTAATATGTTAAATGAATTCCAGTTATTTATGGGATTTTACTTTGCTCAGGGTAAGACATATTGGACTGCTCAAACTATTCCGATTGTTACCTTTTTCACTGAAGTGTAAGCATTGCTAAAGAATATATTCCCTAAAAACAATAATGCAGCTAGGTATTCAAATTGGGTTGACTAGTATATTGATTTGAGGGAAAACTTGAAAAATTGCTCACCTAGGAAAAATTGCTACCTTAGTTTTATCAGTTACAGACTTGATCACTAACAGCAATAAAGTCAAAACAAAAGAAATACAGAACAAAACTGTAACAGCCATCACACTATACACAACAGTCACCGTATTTTCTTTTTGTTAGTTTATGTTTGTATAGGAAGAACTCAAAGCCTACGCTTTGCTTCCCTTAGCAGGCATGTCTGGAAATAGGGCATAAAAAGCAATTTAGCATCACTTATTGTGAGCAGACAAGTGCCTGGCATTCTGCAGTGGTCCCTGTCACAGGAGCTTACAGTCTGTAAGTAAGGTGCACCTGTAAGGTGCTCCCTCAGCTACTCCCAGCCATGCACTGAATCAGCTGCAATATTTGGCTTCAAAAGACACAGCAGAGCATCTCCAACACTTCTGCTTCACCTTCTCTAATTATCCCTTGCTGTAAGTGGGAGAGAGCCTCCAGAACTGCTGGTCTGCAGCAGAGCAGAAGGGAAGGGCCAGGGGCCTGTTGCTGGCGACGTGACAGGCTGCCCAGCAGGTTTCTGTTCTGCCATTTAACTGCTGAGCTCCTATATGACTTAGCCCTCATCAAATATCTTTGATGACATCTAACCTGATGCACAAGCTCTGATTCACTGTTTGCCATTGAGCATATTCCTGTGCAATGCAGGGAGTATTTCTGAAGGACCTAACTATTTAACAGAGGGCAAGCAACGGCATGACTTTACTACAGGCTAGCTGCTCTGAGATAACCATGTGTATGCTTCACCCTATGCTAAATTGGAGTTCCTGGCCTACTCTTTCATTGAAAAGTAAACTCCCCTCAGCTGCTTTGCATCTATCAAGTGCAGAAGCACGTGGTTGGGCATTTACTGGTATGAATTTACCTACTACCCTATAACAGCTTGTCTGAGTGTCCATTCCCCACAGATCGCAGACTGATCACACTGCACTGCTAATGGATTCAACAGTCCTGTCCATGCAATAGATGTGCTGTCTTGCAAATCCAAAGCTTACAATGACTCCAAGTCTCTATATTTAACTGACTGCAACTGCAGTGACACTTTACCTGTCTCTCTACTTGTCTTAGAAGATGCCTTCAGAGTCCAAAACCAAGGAGGAGAAGCACACAGCTGCAAGGATGGGGTGGTAGACTGCTCTGCTCCTGTCATCCCCCACCTCTCTTCTGCACCATAAAGACCCAATAGGTCCCAAGACACAGCATTCACACAGTGACAATCCAGCAAGAACAGCCCAAGTTGCAAAGCTTGCTGGCACCAGGACAACCCAGTACTAATGAAAGAAAGGTTTGCCTATGGCCAGCCAGGGGAGTGGAAAAGCTGCCTAAGGAGAAAAGGGTCACCATGGGCATCTCCAGAAAGGCTGCCTGCCCACAGGCAAAACCACGTAGCAGCAAAGAGAAGCGCTGGGGCAGGACATGCTAAGGCTCCAGCGTCAAAGGTTAATCCCCGAGGGCACGAGGGCTGTCAGCACTCTGCAGAGGTGCTAATCTATGGCTGGGTGCCTGATAACGCCTCCTGCACATGGCTTCTCCTCCACCAAGTTGGTGCTGAGGCTGGATGAAGTCCAGAGGAAGATGCTTTATCTCTTTCGTAAGGGGTCTATAGATTAGGCCATTTCCAAAATACAAACAAATCAAAGGCTTACAGTTCGGGGCACCAGGGCTCAATCTCATAGGAACTTAAATCATAAGCAGTTCCATGGATGCACAGCACCAGCAGAGAAACAAACACCACAGTCTGCACTGGACTCCTTGGAGTCCTGAGAATTTGTGCCATCTGAAATGGCCTCCTGGCCACCTCACACCATGCTCAGGGTTCCCAGAGGAGCCAGAAAGTCACTGCTCAAATGGCTCTGAGTGCTACTGAGTAGCTCACTACACAGCAAAAAGCACCATGGCAATAACCATCCCTAGTGTTGTACATGTTGTACATGTACATGCAATAATGCCTCTGATCTGAAGTTCACGCTTGTCCCCCAGTAAGCTGTCTGCAGTGTAATGTACGTTATTGCATGCCTGAATTACCAGCTGCAGCACCAGTGATGTCTGGTTTCAAGGCCAAAAGACCTGTACATGCAGAACTTCCACCTAAGCATCAGTCACATACATAAACCTTTGTCTAGTGAGACATCCAAGCCTGCGCCCACTCCTTAAGAGGATTCTTCAAAGAGAGGACCTTTACTAACTCATTTCTTTGGTCCTAAAGCATCTTCAGACATTAACATTTAGCTCTCCCCAGACATTGCTAGGATCTTAAACTAAAGAGTTGGTTTTTTTTTATCATGGGCCTATCACATGAAAAGATAAGCCCACATGTAGTAGGAAACAGCTCTCCCTCTTCTTAAGCCTTCAGTAAATGGAGTGAGGAAACTCTTGAAAAGCTTTACTGGTCCCAGAGAGAAATCACTATTCCTTGTGGATGACCAGCTTTGCTCCCTGATCATACTTTCGGTTACTAACGCCACAACTACAACGAAACTGCACATCTGAGTTGTATCCCCCTACTATCCTCCAGAACCATATGGCCCAAATTATATTATCAAAGCAGAGGATGTTACTACATTCACCCTTTATTGAATCCTGGGAAAAACGCTTTGAGATCAGCCCCGAACTATTTTGCTAGCTATTCTCAACCTTGCTGAAAAAGTCCCCAAATTACAAAGTTAATTGGCAGCACATTGTTACCATATGTGGCATGCAAGAGAAGCACTAAAGTTTATTTAGGCATCAGAACCAAAGAAGAGTAGAATATTACTGCTCTTTATGAGGATTTCACATTGGCCTTGACCACTAAGGCACCCCCAGCCTTGATCCTCTTGTGTGTAGCCTGCCCAACATACCACAGCACACTGCAGCATGGGGGTACCAATCTGCCTCCATCCTTGTTCCCCTTGAGAAACGCAGGACATACACTGTTCACTGTACTTTTGCTTCCTAGACCCTCAGCATTTTCCTTTTCCATGATCCTATATTTCTTTATTGAGTAAAGTTTTCCAGGCTGTCTCACATCTCTAAAGCATGACCCTGAACCTAACCAGCTATGTTCTGCAGCTGCTGGGTCATACTGTCTCCTACAGAGCAATTCTTCTTGTTCTAGATGCCTCCTCCTCCTTCATCTTGCTGGATCTCTCTCAAATCTTAGTGAGAGTTGGATTCTTGGGCTAGAGGCTCTGATTGCCACCCTTCCCATTTAAAGTCTCAGTGAAAAGAGGTCCACAGCAAACTGCAGGATCACCAGGATCCTACTCAAACTCTTCCTCCCTCTTTACACTGGCAGCAGCAGCTTCTGTGGAAGCATTTGCACTAATGCAGCAGCATTCACTAAAGCATGAAGCCCCAGCAGCTCCATAGTTTATGTCTGCAGTAAAATTTGTAGCCACAGGCTAGAAATACTCTCTCCCTATTTTTAAACTCTGATAGAATCACTCGCACAGACAGCATAGGGTATACCAATGTCCCAGTCCCACAGATGCACCTGCAGAGCTCCTGCTGCCCCATCTGAAGGAACAAACTACAATTTACACAATCTAGCTGGGGTCATGGGCAAAGACTGCTTGCCTTGAAGCTCCATAAACTATTCTTAAATGCTCAAATGGACTTTCATGAAGTGAAACATCAGGTTTCAATTAAGATGCCTTCATTTCTCAATCTGATGTGTGTTAAACAACCTATCAAAACCTCATAAACTTGAGTTCACAGCATTTTCATTTCCGGATTCTCTCTCCTCCTCTCAGCTTAAGTAATATCTTGTGTATTAATATAACGTGTTTAAAAATAAAAACAAATCTGGAGAAAATACAGGCAAAAATCTTGAGAATTTCTGTCCTTCACTGTGGCAGCAGTCCTGAATTTCTGGAAGATAATTATAGGCCACATCCTTCTAAGGGTAAGTTCTGGAGAATGTAGAGAGGTGAAGTTACTTCCCAGCTAACAGGAATAGTTTGGATAAGATACCTCCAGTGTACAGAGTAAAAATACAGTGGTTCCAGAAGCCCAGGACAGCTCCTGTACATACATATGCAGCTATGAATTTCACAGAAGACCCATTCTATGTGCCTGCACACTGCATTTCAAGAAGTGAATTTCTTACTTCCAGGTACGCAGCCACCTGACCCATATAAAACAAATGTCTCTAACATTTCCTAAGATTTCACGATATAGTAAGATAGAGGCATTGTTCTGTTTAGTCCAAATCCATGCTGTGACATGACAAATCTCCTGTACTGGTAACAACGGAGGAACAATGCCAGGGGCAGAGCAAGCAGACCTTGTCCAGCAAAAGTGCTTCTCTATGGGTTTGTCAGCTGTGCTAATGTGCCCAAAAATGTCACGTGTGGTCTCTACCAACAACCAGATCACGTGTACATGAATAATTTACCCACTCAAGTAATACTTTCTCTAATGGTTGATATATTAGGTAAAGCAAATATAAATAGGTTCTCAGACAGCGTTGCAGCATGAGATAATCCAGAAAACCCAAGTCACCACCTACTCCACACTAACATTCCAAAAAGCTGCACTGGGGGTGACATACTAGAATGACCATGGAGGTATTCTGTTAATAACTATGACCTAAAACTGCATTTTACAGTTTTATTTGGTAAGCTTTTAAATCTAAACCCTGTCACTGTAAGATCAGAATTTCTTACCAAAGGCCTCACAAAACCGACCTCTATGTTCTTTTACTCTAAGCCTGGGATACAGGATGAGATGTATGATATCAATGATTTTATGCTGCAGTCTCCACGAGGACAGCAAATTGTAAAACAGTAGCAGGACCTTGAGGGAGACCTGCACCACTTCCAGATGTGCTGAGGGTGCAGGGCCCTTCTTCCTTTTGGGAAAGAGCTCCCTCCACCCACACCAACAAGTGTCCTTCTGACAGGCTGCAGGTGATGAGAAATCACCTGGCTGGTGCTGGAAGCCGCAGAGCTGCCTCCCGAAAAGGGGGTCTGTAACAGCCGTTGCCTCGTACCTGAAAGGAAGGATCTTGCCCTGGCCTTAAGGAGGCTGAGCACTGCCACCGTAACAGAGCCAAAGTCCTTTCCCTTCAATGTCCAACAGCAGAGGCCCAGAAGAACAGCGTAAGTCCACTTTGCTGCTTGGTCTCTTGTCCTTCCCCTTGGTTTTGCTTGTTCTGCTTTATACGTACCCCTCTGCCCATCAGGCCATTGTTGAAAGGCAGTCCAATGAAGCTGAAAGCTGCCTCCTGGATGAAGTAGGGATTCAGAATACGTATCTCTCGAGGTTCTCGTGGGACACGGGTTGCCACTGACTTCCAAAAGCCATCAGAGGCACTCTGGTAACAAAAAAAGGAAAAAAAAAAAAAAAAAAAAAAAAGAAAGATAAAGCAACAAGCACAATTATGTACAAGAGATAGCAGATTGCTAGTATTCCTAAAAGAATAAAATTCAAATGCACTACTGGCAGTAGTTCCTGCTTTCCCTGCTCACTGCACAAGGCACTAGTATCAGGTTGTAGTGGGACGGTGACAGCAGCATGTGCAGATGCACTTGAACTAGTCTGGATGACAAGCGTGAGAAGACAGAGAGGCCTGGGCTTCAGCAGGAATAACCTCCTCCCTGGTGCTATCTTTTCACTCTTACTGGCACTTCAGTTTGTTTGGTTAATGGCTCTTCAGCTAGTTTGGTTAATTGCTTAAGCATTCCAGTACATGCTGTGATCACTCCCACCTGCCTCCAAGGGGACATACCCTTAGATAGCAAATGCTTTTAAGAACATTCAAAGAGCTAAAAATGGCCATACAGCTCTGCTTTTAGTGTGAGCTACTTGCTTCCCACTTTATCCTAGATTTATCCTCTTCTGTCAGGTTTTACGTGAATTAAGCTGTAGGCTTATAAAGGTGCCACCTTGTCTTGGGAAGCGCCATGCATGTTCATGGTACAAGGGAAAAACCAACTAAGTATGTCCTTTATGTTTGCCCGATAGATTGTCTTTTACTTAAAGTCTTCACCCTGCAAACGTGGGAGATCGCTGCCCTTGAATACTGCTGCCCTGCTAGACTGCCCTGCCCAGAGAGGGGCTCGTGCCTCTCCGCCACATTCCTTTCTATCATTGCTCCTGCTGGTCCAGATGTTACCAGGTATAGCACGTACTGCTCTCAAAATAACCGGAGGCTCTGTGTTTGCAGGACTTAACAGAACAATTACATTCTAACGTTTCACTTCTGTTTGGGTTAAAAATTCAGAGCAAGGCACAGGGAGGATGGCAGGAATCTTAATCTGCTAACCAGTGGCTTTGGCAGGGTAATCTGATTGAATACCTCCTCTCGCAGCACTGAGCCATCTTCCTTGTGATCTCCACACGCAATAGAGGCAGCCATTACACTCTACATAAAACGCGTGTGCTTTGGTAGTCATTATTTACACCAGTTTTGGGTTGCTTGTAGCTTAACAGTGACTTTACAGTTACTTTCAAGGCACTACCAAGAAAGTTGATGATCCCTTGCAAAATTCTCAGGAGCCTCCCCTGCCTGGTAGTGATTACCCCCGTAATTATTGATGGCAATTCTGCCACAGCCGATGCCTGCTGCATTTAACACACTACTTTACTGCGCACAGCTCCTGTGAACTCTCACACCACATGGTGCTGAACACCTTAGAGAGGCTTCTTTATGGAACTATCCCACAGTTATCTTTAGCTGCTGAATTTCAGATCCTGAAGAATGAAACCATGGTAGATGGCTCTTGCCTTACGAAAGGCATTAACACAGCAAACTCGATGGGGATGCACACTGTTATCCAAACCAACAGTTCAAGGCAGCCAAATGCCATTGCTATCCGGTTTTGATCCTACATGCCTAAATATAATACATGTTTGCTTACGTGGGCAAGGATTGTGTGAGTTTAAGTTCACATTTGGACAATGGCAAAGTGCTCTCAGGATCATAAATGGAAAAAAAATCCTAATTTACACTCATGTTCTTTCACCATAGTTGAATTAGAAAGAATGCCTACTATCACAGTGGTCTAACACTTGCCATTATAATATGATATTTTCATCTACTACGTGATCCCACCACTTAAAAAAAGAAAAAAAAAATCAGCTTTATAAATGTTAACAAAGTCCAACATCCATTTGACCAAGGGATTTGAGGCATTTGGTATGTCAGCTGAGTTTTGCCTCCCTGTGAAAATTCATTAAAAATTGATAAATATTAAACCTTAGGAATTTCCTAAAGGCAGAAGCCTTTCAGTTTCAGAGTAGGAGGGGAAAAAATTAAAAGGAAAAAAAAAAATTAGATTCCACTTGCATTAAGCACGCTTCAGGTCTCACAGAAATTGAGATGATAAACAAAAATCTTGAACAGCTACTCATTCAGCGAAACCATTTTATCATGGGTTTAAGCAGGCACACCCTGGAAAAATAGTGTGACCTTGAAACTAAAATAAATTTATAAGTTCAATTACGATTTCACGTGCAACTCTAAATATGGCATTGCCTAAATTTTGCAAACAATTCAAACCAAAGGTCTATGAGCTATTTAAAGTGGACAAAAGCTGCCTTTTGTTTGGACTCACACTCCACAGGAGATTCTACCTAAGTTCTGGGATTTAAGTAGGTTTTACATGGCTTTTACAGCACGCACAGATGAGTAAAGAGAAAAGAAAAAGAAGATGGATAACAAATGTTTGAGACTTTTATTCTTTGCTGTTGCTTGAACTGTTCAGAAAGAGGTAACTACACACATCACAGTTGCTGACGTTCCCAGTGCTGTGTAGATGCACTAGGACCATGCCTGGGCTTCTCTCAGCTAGTTCAGTGTCAGGGTGAAATGAACGTGGACCCTACTCCTAGCTGGAAATAGCACCTGTCTGCTCTGGTCCCTTCTGTGTGGCTATTTCTCCTATCACTCACCCAGATTGCTTCCCTAAGCATTTTCCTCAGCTATCACACTGCTCTGAAATCACTCAGGTTTCTCCCTTCTATTTGCTCTGTGTTATTCCCTGTAAATTTTCCAAGCAGTTCCCCTGGCATTATTATTGAGGGACACCTGGGGTAATCTTTCATTTTGGTGTGTTTTCCCTCTGTAGTTTCTAAAACAATTGCAGGGAGAAATGTGGAGTCTCAGCAGACAGGCCTCGTACCTCCACCTTTACAGTAGGCAAAGTCCCTTACAGGGCTAAAAAACTAAAAGCAGTTTTCCTGGAGTATAATTACTGAAATTCTCAGCTTTGTGGTTTGGCTTTACAAACCCAGTAGTTTTAAGCTACATCTCCAGCCTTGTGGTTTTGTTCTGCAGCTTGTCACTGGCAAGCTACAAAGTGCAGCACCACCACAACTGCAAGCCCCGGGAGGCTGCTCCCCTGACGCAACCCCCTTGGGAGCCCGTGTCAGGAGCGCAACCCCTTCCAAGGCTCCGAGCTACCGCTGATGCTCAGCCGTCGCTACGCCTGGTGTAGATGTTCGGTCTGATTGGACGCAGATGTTCAGTGAGGCTTCCAAAGCAATTACTTCCCGTCGGGAACGCTGTCCCATTTTAGTCTGGGAGGAGACAGGCAGCCACCCGAGGAGTAGCAGGCACTGGGAGGGAAGGCATGCTTTTCCTGCCAGATCTGGGAGCTCAAACTCGCAGTTTGAGGTTCGGAGCATCCCCTGTTCTCCACTACAGCGACTAAGCCTGCAGTGCTTAAGGGCGGGCCCCTGAGGATGCGATATGTCCCTTCCTGATTATCATAGAATCATAGAATGTTTTGAGTTGGAAGGGACTTTTAAAGGTCATCTAGCCCAACCCACCCTGTAGTGAGCAAGGATATCTTCAACTATTAACTAAATCAGGTTGCTCAGAGCCTGATCCAACCTGACCTTGAATGTCCCCAGGGATGGGGCATCTGTCACCTCCCTGGGCAACCTGTTCCAGTGTTCCACCACCCTCACCACAAAAAAATTATTACTCATATCTAGTCTAAATCTCTCTTCTCTTAGTTTAAAATCATCAGCCCTTGTCCTCTTACAACAGGCCCTGCTAAAAAGACTGTCCCATCTTTCTTATAGGTCCCCTTTAAGTACTGAGACGCTGCAATAAGGTTTCCCCAGAGCCTTCTCTCCTCCAGGCTTCTGTCCATTTGCAGAATACTGAAGGGTAATAGGGACAGCCAGTTGTATTTTTGTCTCCATTCAGTTTTCCATCTCCCGTTCTCAGATTTACCAAGGCAAATCACAACATGTGCTAAAATAAAATGTGGAAACTGAGAGCCCTAGCCAAGAAGTACACCTCAATAGAAGACACAAACAGCTAGAAGCAGGCTGAGTCTCCCAGAATAGCAAGATTTCTAATATACTGTTCAAAATGAGGAGTAAAAGGCAATGGCATCCTGATGACACAGATGCTGCTTCTTCTCTTCTGTACCTCTATGAGATTGCTGGATTTAGGAATACAAGCAGCACTGCTCCAGAAGACATCTGTCTGATGGGAAGGGGACAGGGAGATTGCAAAGGTCGGCTAAGCACAACACCAAGTTGAACAAAGTCTAGGTATGCAAGACACTGCTGCAAAGCAACCAGCAAGATGAAAAGACTGGAGAGAGAACCTGTGGTAAATGAAGATTATTGCTCTTTCAAACTTTGGTAACACCAAAAATGGAGAGGAAGAAGGGCATGAGGGAGAGAAAGCGCCAGTGGATGACATACCAGTCACAAGACTTCACAGTGCCTGGGAGCACATAGTTCATTGGAATCTCTGCCCCACCTAGGCTGGAATGTGGTTTATTCTATACCCGTCATCCACAAGCACTCACTGTCACACAAACACAGGGTACAGCAGGACCGCTGCAATCCATCTGCAGAGGCTTTTGAAAGGTTTCTGCTCAGGCATAACTGGATTAGATGTGGAAGGTATGTTTCTGCTAGAAAACAACCATCTTATCAGCCAACGCTGCATTTCTCAGCGGTCAAGTAGACATGGAGGCCTAGAAAATGCTCTTCTATAAGTGGTAATATAAATGAAGTTGCATCATTTGCACCTATTATCAAAGCAACAAGAAATTTTTAGCAATAAGAACAGAGGTGCTGAAAGCCTGCAGTTTGTGTGGATGGTCAACTGCCAAACCTACTAGCCCACACTTCAAATATGTTTACCCAACCTTCTCAAAGTGACGGAGAAACCCTCACCACCCTCTGTACATGGCTCCAATGGCCAGCACTTGTTTCAAATTTCCCTGTTTTCAGTTTCTAGAGTCTAGAAATGCTCCAGTCTAGAGCATTTTGTTCCACTCTTATCAGGCTCATTGAAAAGCTCTCACTCTGCCTGAAGCAGGAACATTGCAACTGTGCTCAAGTCTTTCACTCATATTTACCCCACTGCTGAGAGAGATGCAGCTCTTGGACTATACAAAAATGATTCTTTTATGATTTTCATTTCTTCTTTCCAAATATCCTCACCCTGACTAAGCCTAAAATTAGATGGTTGTAATTTCCCAGGCCATTCCCCTGTTGGTATTCCTCATTGCCCAACAGCCTCATAGCACCCAAGAGAACTCCTCACAGGTTGCAACCCTACCAAATTTAGCTTTTGCTAATGTTCCTCAGTGTGAAACCCAGGCACATTTTCCACCCAGTGTTTTCAGTGGCAAAGAGCAGCAAAGCATGATAGAGACAAAAGGACCTCTTAATATATGGTAGTACCAGAGCATTTTTTAAAAAGCATAAAACTCTAACTAAAATCTGCTTCTTCACTGGTAGAGCTGAGCTAATAAGACTTCATTACTTGGTGAGACACCAGATTCTTTAGGTTTGATAACCAGGTTGGAAACCACAAGAGAAAGGAAACTTAATCCCAAGTAGTGGTTGCAGACTTTAAACTTTGTGTTAGATATATAAACTATGCAAGACCCTGGCTACACACCAAACTGGAAGCTGCCCTGTTCACAGACACCAGCTCAGAAAGCAGCAACCTCAGTTGTGACAAAGGCCAGTAGGGACATGAGGGTGGCACTGGTGCATTAGAGACCAGGTCAGTGTGCTCCTTCCCATGGCTGTCAGTAGGAAGTTTCTGCCCTATTTACCTGCAAGCACATATTACGAAAAAGCAGAAAAGTTTATACAAATGGTCCTATTCAATTTAAACTTCATTTGACCTGCAAAACTTCCAGCGCTACAGCTAACCTACAGACAGACAAGGGCCTCCTGTGTTACTGGTCTAACACCAACTGTTGCCTTCTGATTCACAGGATGGGGCAGCACAAGGCCAAGATCAGCTCTAAAGAGTCAGGAGAGCAAATTTATTTTTATGCTATGTTGTAAACACAAAGGAATTCCTTTTTCTTAATGTATTTCTATGGTTTTATCCATGTAACTGCAAGCAAAATACAGTTCACAGTTGTAAGATAGCAAAACGTCACTGAAAGAGATTGTCCTGTGAAGAAAATAAAACTTGGAACATGTTACACGAGCTGCAGAAAGAACCTTGAAGATTATTCTGATGAATACTGTGTTTCAAAAGTCAAAGCATAAATGATAACTCACATACAGTGTGTGAGAAGACGTGTTTGTACTATGTGCAAACAGGGTGATGGATAGACTGTACTACAGACTCTTTTGTTCAAAATGTAAGCTGGATTTTGAGCCAATATTTGAAGATATATTCCTGTTTTGAAATAACTTAGATGGAAGCTGTTAGCAAAAGGAATGGATTTAGATAATTTATGTTTCTGTTGTGGTTTTTTGACTGTGACTAGTAGTAATCCTTCAATGAAAAAATATCTAAAGTAGTACAGTTTGAGAAAAATCCCAGTGGAGGACAGGCCCTATCTATACCACCATTATTTACAGATTACTTTATTCCCATTAGGGACCAATCCCTTTATTTTGCTATTATTTTTATGACATAGCTTATGAAACGTCACACTCACATAACATCTATTAAAAGAATACCGTGGCTGAAAGGTCAAATTCACGCATTAGTAAGCGCTGAAGGAAGACAACAGCCCTACAACTTCAGAGCTTCAGCTCAGGATTTCTGTTGTGAACAGCGACTTTCTAATTTTCCCACGAGGTTTTTCTTATATGGCCATATATCTAAGTGTTTTACAAACAGTACTTTCATATTTAGAGCATCTCTGCAATATTTGGCATGTATTAGACCATTTTACAGAGGAGAAAACAGACAAAGATGAATGCCCACAGTTTCTATGGCCTCCCGGTGCTCTACTTCAGATACTTCAAGCTGAATTTTCAGAACACTCACGGTGCAACTCCATTCATGCTGCTGCTGAACACCCAGCTCTCCTGCACATCTGCATCATGAGTCTTATACTTATTTGGGAAATTCTGATCTAACTTGCCCAGCATCATAACAGCCAGTCAAAGGCTAAACCACCTCCCCAAGAGGAATCCTCAGTGTCTGTAATCAGGAGACCATTCTATCTCCTCTCCTTTCCTCTCTCCTATCCACAACATGTTCTATAGTTTCTGCAACTACTCACACGAAGGCTGAATGTCTTGCATTACAGAAATTAGTCTAAATCTCAGTCTTCCCTCAGCCCATCTCTAGATAGACAGCTGTGTTCTGAAAGAGCTAGGATGTAATTATGTAATTAAGGCTAACATCTGCACAGAACTGAATTTATGTTGAAAATGCAATGGTTTTTTGCTATTCCTGACTTCTGGCAGCTTGATTTTTATAACCATAAAATCTTTAAAAAGTCTTAAAGGGTAACTTAATATGTTGGTTTTTTTTTTTTTTTAAAAGAATCAACTCAAGAAAGAAATCCACCCAAAAAAAAAAAAAAAAAAATCAATTCAAGAAAAACTCCACCAAATGGAACAATTAAACCCAGGGCATAGTCCTCTTAAGTACAACTACAAGTTCCAGTAAGCTATTGTATCATAGATCAGCCATTAGAAGAGAAAAAAATGTACCCTCTTGTAAGGCTCCTGAACTTTTACACCTGACAAACCTGCAAGTGTGGGTACCTGACAACCGCTAGTTGTAAACCTTTCCTCTCTGTGCTGTCCACAGTAGCCACCACCCTTCAACCTCCAGTATCCGCTCTTGCCATGCACCAGACCAGGCTACTGCTCCTTCAGGCTGCCCAGGTGACTGGCAGGAGGAGAGGGGGTTCCTGAGAGTCCAGGAGACTCCCTGCTCCCAAGTCTGTTGTCCATGCCCCAGCCTCTTTGTGGGGAAGAGACTGAAGGGAAAATCCTATTTAGTTCCCTGGAGATGCTGCATCCTGACTAACCGTACAGGAAAAGCACCTGACCAGCTGAGGCAGGGGAGGGCAGCCCTGGTAGGACAGACCGTGCCTAGCACCTAACAGCCCCATGGAACCCCAGACCAAGCCAAGGGATTTCACAGAACAGCAGAAACCACAGCAGGCTGCCATGGTAACATAGCCACACTGATTCCCAGCCACTGCCCTGAAGAACTGGAGAATCTCAGTAAAATAGGGTAGGAGACCGTTTGGTTTTTTTTGAACAGGCATAAAACTGCATTTTCAGTAGCTTCATCCTGAGAGACAGCTAAGTTATTTTAGCTGAAATTTCCAGCTGTGTGAAACACATGGCATGGAAAACATCAGCTCAAAGATGACAGAGTAATAAAATGATAGAGCATTTTCTCCATTGCCTATAACAGAAAACACAAGGTGATCTTGACTACAAGCACAGCTACCTGCTCCACTTACAACAGTGTGCCTGCACAAAAGGAAAAAAAAAAGATAAATTAAAAGCTGTCTTTACAGACTTTGGTGACAAAGCATAAGGGCATCCCAGGGCGTCTGAGGACACCCATCAGCCAAGTCTTTTTTAGGGAGCTGAACTGGTTCGTGAGTATGAACACAAACAACAACTCATGAAACAACACATATTTAGACTAAACTCCTGGCACATTACAACAAAAAAAGCTAAAGGATCACCACAGGAAGAATTATGGCCTAGAAACCCTCATCGTTTTCCGAAGTTATCTTAAAGTGAGCCTCTAGGGAAATTTTTACATTGTTTTTATAGCAAGAGTACACAGAAAATCTGTCTTCTTCTATTTTGGCATCTTTGCTGAAATGAGAAGCCAAATAATTTGTATGTTCACTGAGTGTACATATAGAATATATACAAATTATTCAGCATCCTTTAGGAGGAGAAAGCAGAAAGGTCAGAATAACAAGAGGCTGGGAAGATGCCAGGAAGCTCCTGCCCTACTTTATTTTCTAGACTTGCATTAATAGGTGGTTTATAAAAGAAGAGTTTTTAAGTAACATTATTTAATATTCTTACAAGATAAGAATTTAAATAAACTGTAATCCAAACAGAACATTTACATTTAGGAGTTTTTTCCAAATAGTCAAAGTGGTGATTGCCTGGGCCAGGCTTGGTATTTTCTGTACTTGTGAGTTTTGGGCAAAGTTCATTTCACAGAAAATGGCCAGAACACAACTGATGAACCAGTTGAGAAAAACTTCTAAGCAGACGTATCAAAAGCCTTGTATGCCCAAGAGCATGGCCATTTTCCTTCAATTTTACGTCTCTGATTTAGGAAAAAAAAAAAGATACTAACACTTTTACAAACCTGGTCTTAACTAAGAAGAGAAGAAACACCCTTAGATGCATCCCATAAGAACAGAAATACTACCAAAAAATGAGAGGTCTTCCTAGAATCTCTCTCATTTATTACCTTCATATGGCTCGGTTTATTTTCACTGCTGTTGTCAGGACAAGTGTTCACATTAAATAACTGCAAGTATTGAGGTAGGAGAGAAGCAGAATCTAGAGTTGGAGGAGGTCAGGGATTTGCACCCCACGCACACAGGAGCATCCTCCTCTCTTGCAGAAAGATGCTGCTGTTCATCTTTGGAAGAACCAGAAGCACCACACAGAGCGGGAGCACAGGGGGGAGAGATAAATTTAGGAAGATAAAAGCACACGGGGAGTTTAGTTACCTCAGTATTTATTATAGCAAACTGGAGAAATAGGTCAATCCCCTGTCCTGGAGGCCTCGGTGCTTCGAGGCAGATAAAATGTTACAAGTTGCTCAGCACTAACTATGCAAGAAATCCACGGAGCCCGCCAAGGAACACATGTGTTTCAGGCATAAATCGTCCAATCTATTCCTTTCTGAATTAACATCTGTCATCATGACACCATTCAAAATGACTGAAGACTGGATCATATTAACAACCACACATCTTGGATAAATATTTACTGTTCAGACCTTTTTTTTCCATTTTAAAATAAAAAAAAACGCAGATAGCAAAATACTTGGAGCTGTGAAGGGGGAGTCTCTTTTAGGCCACTGATAGAAAGCATGTGATTTCATTTACAAAATCAAATCAGTGCTTTTCCCCTCTTCTGTGAGTCTTCAAACTGCACACGGGTGAACTCACAGCATCCCGTGGTGTTGCAATGCTTTCTGAAGGGCCCTTCTGGGGAATTTTGTTATGCCGGAGGTTGCTCACCTTAGGGACTCCACGAAGCCTTCTCCCTTGGAATGCACAAACAGATCTGGCTAATTGTGCCCCAGGAACAGAAAACTTTGCTGTGACCCTTGCAGACAACTGGATGAAGCAAATAACTTACTTGCATGAAAAGATGTCAAGGGTACTAGTGGCTTGCTATCCTGCTCCTCACAGTCAACAAATGGGTCACAGAGAGTGAGGACAAAGGTTCCCAGAGTAACAGAACAGGATGGCAAGAAGGCAACACCAGAGAGCAGCCCTGTCCTGGGTACTCCTGGGAAAGATAATTTTTCAGATACTGGATTAAGTCTGTATTTCAGATAAAGGTGTCAGCGGTCAGCGCTCACCTCTGCAAGTTTGTAATTCGAGATTTATACACACAGATTTCTAGGAAGTTACAGCTGTCCAGGCTGATTTTATCTAGCTTCAGCTCCTAGCCACTACATTCTGCTATTTCTAATCAGTACTGTCCAAGAGAGATCCTGCTGGCATCCTTCTGGACATCACATAGCAGGGAGCAGTGCTCCCACCATCAGCAACTTCTCCTTCCAGCCTTTTACTCTCATATTGCTTGAGCATGAGAACTTTACCAAGATATCCAGTCTTGACTTAAAGACTTCAAGAGCAAATTTATCAAGCCCTTCAGGGCAGCTGTAGCAAAAATAATTATACCAATATAAATGTGTTGCCTTTTTTGGTTGTTTGCCTAGCTTCAGATATACTTCTTCCTACTAAATTAAAAAGTCTTTTGAGAAAAAAATGTTCCCTCTAGGTAGACAGAGAGAGACTACAAGTAAATCTCCCCAAATCTCATGCATAAGCTAAATAAATTGAACACAAATCTCTTAGACTAAGGGAGGCTTTGCAGACTTCAAATGATTCTTGTAGTTCTTTACTGAAGTGTTAACACACAACATCTTTATTCTACTAACGCTTACTTGAATGGCTGATACCCTCCGGGCAATGTCTCAGTTCCACTGTTGATAATGTTCTCTGACTTTCCCCATGTGCTGGATTCACAAAGCACTGCTCCAGTGTGTAGGAACATCTGCTGCACATGCGGGCAATGCAATATCCTCTGCAGGCGTTGGCTGCACTGGGTGTAAAGCTGTGTATGTCTGGATGGAAGAGACACCCACATGTCTGCATGGGAGGCCAGGTGGAGATGATGCCGTGCCGTGCGAGCTCAGCACTTTTCTGTTCATTTGGTCTGCCAGGTGCCCAGTCACATACATAAGGGCCAGTGAACATGCAACCACCAGGCAGTAGTGAGGGAAAAAAGGGAGCACAGAGAATACCGGATATTTATAAGACGGGGGAAATCTGAGAGTATTGTGATGCAAGAGGGAGCCGTGAGGGAGCAGGATGTAAATCCACAGGCAATCAGGCAATTTCATTAGCTCTGCTGTTTATGGAATTTTGTGTTTCATTAAGATCAGCGTTGGGTTTGGAATGAGTTTCTTTACATTGCCTCAGATAATTCAGCTAACTAGTATAACCTGAGTTTACATAGACTATGACCTTGAAATGCACCTACCAAGTTTTGCATTGTATTGATGTCTGAATATTGCCAGAGCCTGTTAAAGATGGTGAGTGCAACATGAGCACCCTTCCAATGCTTTTTCAAAATGGCCACACTAGCCCCTCACTCGTGTTGGCTTTTCAAAATTATAGAATCATTTAGGTCGGAAAAGACCTTAAGATCGCCAAGTCCAACTATTAACCCAGCACTGCCAAGTCCACCACTAAGTCATGTCCTTCAGCACCACATCTACACGTCTTTCAAATCCCTCTAGGGATGGTGACTCCACCACTTCCCTGGGCAGCCTGTTCCAGGGCTTTATAAACCTTTCTGTGAATAAATTTTTCGTTATATCCAATCTAAACCTCCCTTGGAGCAACTGTTTCCTCTTGTCCTATCACCTGTTACTTGGGAGAAGAGAACAACCTACCCCTCTCTACAACCTCCTTTCAGGGAGTTATAGAGAGTGAGGTGGTCTCCTCTGAGCCTCCTTTTCTCCAGACTAAACAATGCCAGTTCCCTCAGCAGCTCCTCATAAAACATGTGCTCTAGACCCTTCACAAGCTTTGTTGCCCTTCTCTAGACATGCTCCAACACCTCAGTGTCCTTCCTGGAGTGAGGAGCCCAAAACTGAACCCAGCATGTGAGGTGCAGCCCCACCAGTGCCAAGTACAGGGGGATGATCATTGCCCTAGTCCTGCTGGCCACTCTAGGGCTGACACAAGTCAGGATGCTGTTGGCCTTCTTGGCTACCTGGGCACACTGCTGGCTCATGTTCAGCCATCTGTCAACCAACACCCCCAGGTCCTTTTCCACCAGGCAGCTTTCCAGCCACTATTCCCCAACCCTGTAGCACTGCCAGGGGTTGCTGTGACTGAAGTGCAGGACCCAGCACTTGGATTTGTTGAACCTCATACAAGTGGCCTCAGCCCATTGATCCAGCCTGTCCAGATCCCTCTGTAAAGACTTCCTAGAGATGTGGAAAAACTGCAACTCTTTAAAGTATCTCTTCTTTGACTTGGGTTGAGTCGTGGATGAAGAAAGGAGTGATCAAATATCTAAGAAAGCACAGCAACTGTCAGCTGGATGGCAGCAGACATCAGAAGAGGTTAGATGATGACAATTTTAGGAAGAAATTGTCTCAGGATAAAGCAGGATAATGAGGAAATCCCAGAAAGGAAGTCCTACTAGGGCAATGATTCAGTCCCTTCAGGGTGTAAATTCTGCTTATGTCTCTTCATTTCAGAGTGATGTGAAGGAAAAGGACCTAAAGAAGAATAAAAATCTCACTGGAGCTCCCCGATTCTCACATCACAGGTAGGATTACTGAGCCAGAAATGAAGGTGATGCTGTCTTGGCAGATGTGTGATAAGCGTTCTTTAAGGACTACTGAAGCCTAACATGGGTGAATGTTTCTCACCTTAAGAGGAAGTATAGTGCAAGGAAGACTGGAGTTAGGTAACAGCAAGCAAAGCAATGGACAAAAAAGGACAAAACCCATGCATGGTGTGGGAAAGACTGGAAAGGCAGGCACACCAACAATTTGTATTTGAATTTTAAGGAGAAACTGTCTAAAATTGGCGTAATCAATGACATTATTCCTATAGAGATACTTAGCATAGATAAATATAGATACTTTGCAAACTTCTGATACCTATTTTGATTTTCTTCATCTGCCCCAGAAGCTTAGGTGAATGTCTCTACAGACTTGTGGATATTGATGAGTATCCAATCCTGATGGACAAGTTTTATTGTCCAGTGTGCATCCAGCTGATAATACTAAATGCTATGAAGACACTGCAATAGTATGATAACAGCCCCTGTCACCAGCTGATGTACTTACAGAAACACTAAGTATGTCTGGGTGGGAACACCTCTCAGCTATGTAGTGACCTGCCTAATCTTATTACGCTATTGCATGCAGGTATGTATGAAGGGCAAGCTCCAGCCTGCACTTTCCATACCAACAACCTTCCTTTAGGAATCTGGCCAGGAAGTCTCCCCTAAGGTCCGTGTTGCAAACTGGGACATTTGTCTACTGAGGTTCCTGTATGGTCCTCACGACGGTGCTACCTGAAAGCTTGTTAAAAGCTATAAAGTACAGAACTAAGGTCTTCTCCCTCTTCTGGTCAGCAGGGACAAGATTTTATATAGCACACCTATAAATTTTCCAGCCGCTCTTCTAACTGGAAAAAAACCCAGCTCATCTTCTCTCACAGGGCATCAGTGTTCATACTTCTCCTTACACTTTACGGAAATGCCTCTGATCTCCTAGGCCAGTCAAAGAGAAGGATTTATTTTTTCATATGCAAGTCATCCTTGGTTTCCTTGGGCCATTCCCACCAATGCACTGCACTGGGGGAGCAGGTCCTGACCATGGGAGTACAACCTCTCAGGCAGTATGCATTAGCCTTCTGCATAGACACAGAGAGATCAAAACCCAAAAAAAAAGCCCATGGTCCTAGGAATCATGCCAGAAAGACAAACTAACCCCCAGCTACTCTCTATCAAAGGAATACAGAACATTCTCCACAGAATGCATCACACAGACTCTCCTACCTCTTCTTCTCAGTCACAGACTTGGTAGGAGCCAGAAGACTCATCTTCTCGCTTTATTACCAGGCATTTTCTCTGCTTTAACCTTTAGTAACAGTTCAGTTGCCTTGACCAAGGCACTGAACCATCCTGATGACATGATAATGGATTCTCCGCTATCAATTCCTCCTAAAATCCCCCCCTGGCCCCATGAGTGGAAATGGCCTTTTGCACCCTGTCCTAGGATCGCAGGACAATCACCACCGAAAAAGCTTTCTTGCCTCTTCCCCAGTGCAAGCCTTATCATGTCCTTTATGTAGGTTGGCTGCCTTACTCACCAGCCATACCTTCCTATATTATACTTCCGAAGGGATTAGTTATAAATGGCTATTTAGGTGAAAATTCACATTTGTGAAAGAAATGGGATAACCCTTAAGCTCACTTACCAATTCAAAAGCTTCTCCTCATTTATGATGGAGCAGCAATTCCAGCTTCTGTCTCCTTCCACATGAGCCCAAGGAAAACAGGAGGGCAAGCCTAGCCAGGCTTATCTCTACGCAGATGGGCCAGAGCTCTGTCTCAGCGCTGGACCAGGCATCACCAATCTGTAACTAAGCTTTGCATCTATAATGCATTACAACAACTAGTGGTGGACTCACAGCTCCACCAAAATCACATGCAGAGTCCTTCTCACAGTCCTTTAAAAACTGAAGAGACCGACTATATACAAAGTATTTTAAAGCAACAAGCCTTTGGGAGGAGGAAAGGGAAAGCATTTATTTGCAAATACAGAAGCAGAGTCTGGAGTGAAACTGCCAGTGGCAGTGGCCACTCCATTTGTCACCAAAGGCAAGTGACAGCATTGTGAAAAGCAGGTTCTTTCTCCCTAGCCCAGACCCAGAGAAACCGCCTGCTCAGTGCTTGGCTTGCCTAGACCCAAGTTCCAAACAAGCTGGAAATACATGCATGTGGATGAAGCTTTACCTGGAGTGGGACAGTAAAAACAGATGCACAGCCTCGCTATTTTCCTAAAGCTGATAGGAGGAGCATGGTAGCTTCTCAGGTTTTCTTCAAGGATGCAAAACAGCCTACAGATAAGGCTGTTTCAGAATCCGAGGAATCTGCAGTGTACTCCAAGGCTCTGACATGCACAGTCTGCCCTAGCAAACATGTAGCATGGCAAGGCCATTAACTAATGGAAGAAGAAAAGCTCTAAAGTTCAGCAGACAGTGAGGGTTCTGGCAGTAGTCTGGCCTGGGCTCTAGCACAGTTACACAGGTTGATCAAGGCTAGAAGGTACCATAACATACATTTTTGCAGGACTAGAAGTACCTGTTGACTTAAAGCAGAAGCACAGTTCTCAAATAAAAGGCTAAAACCCCCCTCCACTGCTGCCACATCCACAAGATCTCCAGAAGCAGCAGTGACATGCTGTGGCAAAGGAGGAGGGGTTGTGTTGTGCCCACTGCTGGAGTCTTGACATCTGCTGGAAGACAACTGCCTTTCAGATGGCATCACTGCCATGTGTAAGTCATTAGGGGCATGCCCCTGCAAGGGACAGACAGCCAAACCTGGCCTCGCTTGCAGGCAGGTGCTCACTCGCTCCTATGACTTTCACTATCAGAGAGCTTCAAGATGCCGCAGGCAGTTACTGCACAAGTGACTCCTCCTGGCAAATGCTGCAGAAATTCCTGCTGGAAGCGTCTGCAGGCTCATTACTACATGAGAAGGAAGCTTGTGAGCTGCCAATTGCTAGTGAAACCTTTGCCCTCACTTGGCTGCTTTACTACCATGTGCCAGATGTTCAGGGAAGTGAGCCCTAGCAAGCAAGACTGATTCTGATTCACTAATGACAGGCAAAAACCCACCCTGGAATCAGCCTTAGTGCCAGGCTGTGACAGCTGGTTTGCGTAACTGGCACTTGGAAATTCCTGTATTTGTTTCAGGAAGCGTGTACTCTCCACAGAATAGAGAAACCTCCAGCTTTTGATGATTATTTTAATAGAGAAGAGCAGTATATGGCCAAATCGCCCTCCCCTTAAAATGCCTCTGGTACTCCGGATATTCAGAAGAGCTTCTGTCACTGAGACACCTGGGGTGATGCAGGATGGTATGATAGTGGGAAGCAGGCAGGGTGGATCACAATACATACAGGTAACGTCTCTTGGCACAAAGAACAGTCCAGGAGAGAGTCTAAGTGTTCTGAGTGACTGTCCATGAGTAATCCACCTCTAAGGATGCACCAGCAGCAGCTGTTTCATCAGAGGAGAGGTGCCTGGAAGTGTCAGCAGGCTCCTGCAACAAGGACTGCAAGTCAGCACTGCCAGACCAGTCACCACAGATGCACAAACAACTCACATCTGCGACCTTTTGGCAATAACTGTGGGTTCATGCAGCTGTGGGCTGTGGGACTCCAACCCATTTCCTTTCCACTTGTACACTGACATACTGGGTCAGCATGGTGCAATATTCCCCTCTGATAACCATGCCACCTTTCTCCATCCCACACTCCTTTTCCCCCATTTACTTGAAACAAGTACAATTATTCTATCCTTTGATTTATTCTAATGCTTGCCAAATGACTGAAATCAGATTACCGGGGTTTTAGTTGCTCAGATTCACCCACCTTTCCCCTTCTTAAAGCCAGGTTTATACTCTCCAGTGACACCGTACTGCCCTAACTTGCAACAAGACTACTAACTTGCTACAGTTCTGATTGCCAGCTCACCCAGAACTCTGTGATGGAGACTACCTTTGGTTTGCTGCTGATGTTGAATATTTAAGCCAAACTTGTCCTTTCACCAGATTAATCTTTTCTCTCGAGTTTTTATTTGCTTCCAGATATTTCTATTTCAGTGAGAAATAAAAAGAAGCTGAGCTTTTACTTTTCTTTTGCTCAATATTCCACTGCTCCCCTTTCTGCATCTGGTGTCTCCTAGGGCACCAAGGCATCCCACAGATCTCCAGAAGACTTTTGCACCAGACTGTATGTAACACATCAAATCCTCTGCCTCACCATTCTGCTGCTGCTTCTGCATCACACTGTTTCTTTTTCCTTATAACATCTCCTGAAAATCCTCCTTTCTGCAAAGCACTTATCCCTTCCTCAGCATGCAAGTGTTGCCAAAAGACTAACATAACACAGAGCAAATCCTTCTCAGCTGCAGGGAGAATAAGCTTACCTGATCACTGACCCCGGCAAAAAATAGCCATTTGTCTTTCTTTTGCTCTTTCTCAGATAAACTCCCTTTGATTTCACTTACTCAAGAGAGGACTAAGCAAGGATCCTAGTACCTGGAATCTCTGGTCAAGCAGGTCCAAGCAGCTCCAGATCCAGTATCTGAAGGCATCCAGAAAGCCTCATACCCTACCTGTGACTATACCACAGATATGCAGTCACCATCAACATTCAAAGGCAAAGAAAACATCAGAGGGCAGAGTTCTACCCATTTTTTTGAAGACTGTGCCCACTTCCACAGCAGTCATGTTCTTTAGCAGAATGTTTCCATGTCCCTTATCTCTGCCCTGAGGTCAGACTCCTGATCGTAACCACTGGTTTGCAGCAGGGATGAAACCTTGCAGAGGGACAGACCTAACATTAGATAAGGAAGAAGCAGCAGTGCCATAAAGATCTCCTAGGTCAAGCAAGTGCCTATAGCTGAATCCAGAAGAGGAAGAAATTCCCTTTTCTCTGGCAAATTAGTTGAGAGAGAAACAGAAACTCTCCACAGAAAGTACTAGGCAGGCATTTGTCATTTTGAACTTACCAACTTACCACACATTGATAAAAATACTAACGCTCACTACCAGAACAAACACCTACATCTCATTCCCACAGCACTGTTAGTTCTCCATCAGGTCACTTCTTCTAGCTGAGAGACAGCACTTTTTGCATTGGTTTCCACTAGAAAAAGCAGCTGCACTAGCCACCTGCTTGCAGCTAAAGCCAGTGACAGCAAGATCTCAGCCTCAAACAGAGATCAGACTAGAGAGGACAAGACATGTTTTCTAGTCACCTGAACTGCATCCCAAAGTATTCTGTGAACTGGCTCAGCATCCTCAAAAACCAGCAATGATTCCCTTTGGGAACTTGTGTAGAACAGGTAGGGTGTTAAAGGACTGAAAAATGGACAAAAATAGTGCCTAGCCTTAGGAAGGCAAAAAAAGGGAAGAGAACTGATTTATGATTTCTATTCTCAGGACAGCAAGATGAATTATGTGTAAGCACCCGAAAAAAATAACAAAGACAGAGTAGCAACCCAGGTAGATTTGTCAAGAGAGCATCATTATTGGGGACAAAAAAAAAAAAAGGTATTTCTTTATACAGGAAAAAAATATCATAGAGGAGAAGACAGACATGAAATAGAATTCAGTAAGGCTTCTGACATATCACTTTCACAAACATGCCAAAAAATGTTATTACTGATAATACTGTGATACAGGTTCAGAAGTGGCCAAAAAACTATCCAGAAGGAGTTCTCAGCGCGCTCACTGTAGAAATACAAGGATGTTAATATTTTGGGGTCTGCCTAGGAACCAACTTTGTTTAGTGTTTTCGTTATCAACCTGGATGATGGAGTAAAAAGTGTGTTTATTAAATTGCAGAGGACACAAATCTGGAAAGAATGGCAGGTATGCTGGGAAGCCTCTGCCAAGGGAACTTGGCAAACTGGATAAGTGTTCTGGAAGAGCATCAGTAGGGGCAAGTGCACGGTGCTGCTCTTTGGCAGGAAGAGCCAATGGCACAAGCACAGGATGTGGAGCTGGGGAGGCTGCTGCTCTCCAGTTCTTCCGGAGACCCGGAGTCTCAAGGAACTGGACACTCACCTTCAGCCTCGCGTCACTGCAGAAAAGGCAGTCAAAACAGAGGATGTATAAAGAGTGAGAACTGTGAGGCTAGTGAAGAAGCTGTTTGATCCTCTCTACTGGTTGTACTATGTACAACTTCGGGCATTGTTCAAGAAAAGGATGAAGGCATTCAAAAGAGCAACTGGAATTAATAGATCTGGAAAACATCACCTACAAAAACTGAAAAAAAAAAAAGAGTGTTTATTCCAAAGAAATGAAGGATAGAGAGCCAACCACAAAAGCACTGGAATAACACACAATGCAAGAAGCTTAAGTTCCTTCTGCCAAGATGGGCACCGAAACACCCAGTTAAGATTACTGCAATTGTTTTCCCCCGTCTTCTAGCAAGTTTTACCAAAACTTTCGGTGCATCTTTCCAAGAGCAGGGGACACCATATTAAAATCTAGTGATGACTGTATGACTGCAAGCATCAGATGGAAATTCAATTTGTTTTGAAGTTAACCAATCCATCCTTTGAACTTCAAGCCAAACATTATGAGTCCCTACAGCTGCATTCAGGCTGCAGGGCACTGACACTGCCAGGGCTTTCCCTTGCCCAGAATCAAGATCAAGTGCGTGACAGAAACCACAGAAAATTACTTTTGACTCAATTATTCATGTTACGAAAGCCCACTTGTACTTGCCCAGAGGCTGACAGGTAACTTCATCCGTCTGGTACCAGGAAAATAATTGCAAGTTGGTGCCAGTGTGAGACAAGCAAAGGATAAGCCCTTAAGGCTATCTATGCAACATCCGTGTACCATTATATTCCCAGACTGCTTCATTCTGGATATGGTGAGCTGCCAACCTCCTCTCTTTATCTCTAAACACATGATATAACATCCTGTGTTCCAAATCTTAATCTGTTTGTCTGGTTATCTGTTGAAAAATCATTAAATAACATTTGAAAACAGATAACACAAGATTTGTAAAACAAGAACGATACCAAAATAGAGGGCATTTATTCTGGATTTCATGACAATAGATAAAGACAAAACATCCACTGAATGAAGTGTCAATGATTACAGCCTGATTCCATTTAGGATGAGTGAATTACTGAGAATAACCCTGACTAGTAACAGGTCCATGGTACTTCAGAAGGGCACAAATGCAACTGATTGAGACAAAATATTTGGTGGATTCACTATTTCAGTGTTTTAAAATTAGACTTGATATTGCTCTCCTGGGTGATACTTCTGCCAAACACAAATCATGAATCTGAGCACAGCAATAACTGGGCAAAATATAACGGCTTGCGCTGCTCGGGAGGTCACATTAAGTCTGTGGACTGCAGCCTTTCCAACAAGTTGTGCTGCTGCTCTCTCCTCCTCCCGTCCTGTGCCATCATATCCTCATCCCTAAACTCCCACTTCTTCCTCTTTTCCTTCCTCTGCTCTTAAATCCTAAGAGTCCATAAAATCCATGCAATAGCTGGTCCTTTTATACACTCTTTAAAACAAATAAAAATGAAATTCATTGTTCGTAGTATACGCTAACATAATCCTGAATAGAAAGCCTCATCTGTGGTGCAAGGTCAGGTTACAGGGAGATGTTTTTGTAAAACATGTTTAATTAAAGCTGAAGTCCATGGAGGTAACAAAAGCCTTCACTTAAATGCAGCAGAACACACAGAGGAACTCTCCTCAGACCAAAATGTGGCAAATATGACTGTGATATCATCTCTGCCCACCGTTTCTAATTAGCTGACCATCACAATGTCAGCTAACAGTCTTCTTACCACTTTCTCCTTGTAAACAATGTATTTCAGCCACTTGAAATCCTGCCATTTGAATCCCGCCAGAACAAACAGGGAATCCTTCTCATACTGTTCCATTTTCTGGATTGCACCTTCAGGATATGTGATCCGGAGTGTTGTCTTGCCACCCACATCTTTTTCAAAGCCCTTCACTGGAGCCGAGTTCAGCCTGCAGGGCAACCAGAGAAAACCCTGTCACGGATTCCCACTTACACTCATGCATGTTGATGATACAGCAATCACTGCCGGGCAAGAGCTCCCTCCGCAGCAAACCTTAACTCTTGTAGTTCTTAATCACAAACATTTATGAAGCTTTATACCAAGTGACAACAGTTTAATTAGAAGCTATTTAAATGATTTCATTGAATATAATGCAAAGTATTTCTGCATATACAGTCTTGTGATTTAAATTGGGTTGAAAGCCTTGGAAAGGGAAACTGAAAACTATTGTCCTTGCAAATTTAGAGTTACAAACTAAGCATTAATATTTTAAGATCTCATTGCTCCTGGGATATCTTACTGGATTCTACAAGACTGTGCTGAAACAGACAATGCAGCTCCATGGCAGGTTAAGTGAACTGAAACTGGTCTCATGCTCCAAGCCCAGTCCAGAGTTTATACTGCTCAGAGTTTACACTGCTCATCTTACCTGCAGCGAGACTGTTTAGGGAAGTAAGCTAGCTAATAATTTGCAAAAAAACCCCAAAGGAACAATCTCCACCTGGTTTAATTCCCCAGACCAACCCATCCAGAAGGCAAGCTGCCCTGCAATCCCAATGCAAAGGAAGAGGTTGGGCTGTGCAGCTTGGGTAAGGCTCAGCAGCACTGCAGTCTCACTGACTCAGAGGAGTTTCTGCTGTGGAAGTGCATCCCACTCTGAAGACACCCAAGCAGACACACTGCTTTGCTCTTGGGCACACTGATTTCTAAGGGAATGCTATGTATTTAGCTGTGCTTTTGTTAAAACACTCCTCAGGGACAAAGCTTTTTCCCTTCAAAAAACAAACTGCTCTGGCATTAGTAGCAATGACGACTTCCGTGACATTAACGTTATTCAGAACTTCTGTTCCAAACAAGGAACCCAAAGCTGAGGAAATTTCAAGTAACTTGGAATACAAATCTTGCTGACATCAAACAGCAGTCCCTGATGGAACAGCATTGCCTGCTTGAATTATTGCAGCCTTCTTGACTTGGGGTAGTTCAATACACTGGAAAGTGCTTATGGAGTGCAAATTTTGCCGTGTAGGAATGTTAATGAGGATCTGGATTTGTCTTTTTTTCAGCCCGGGTAAGCATTTTAGGTGGGAAACCTTTTAGTAGAAGAAAATCCCTGTATACAATCTGAAATTCTATTCAGAATTAAGGAGAATAAATTCCTATGTATTTTTAGTAAAAATACATTATCATTAGGAATAAAATCTTAAAGGGAAAGTAACTTAAGAACAGGCACCACCACAATTTATACAGGAGATGAAGATTTTTTTGTGATGTATAAACCCTCACTTTGTACCCTGACTTCAAGGTATCTAGACCTGACTGCCTGCAAAACCAGTGCTCCCAGCCAGCCTGATCCCTTGCTTTTCCTCTGTCACTGACGGTGCTTTCACACATCACTCACTCTTGCTATGGGCATTATTTAAACTTCAAGGTGTTGTGTCTCTTTGGTGTAGATGACCCTACATAGAGAATGTGGCTCTAAAGGTGACAGAGAAAAATACAATGGAGCATTATGTAAAGAAAGCTAGTTATACATATTTTCAGCTGTCTCCTTGAAGTTGAGGGGAAGGTTAGAATCCATAGTCATTTCAAATATCAACGTGTAGCCCTTTGGCAGGGTCTTCCCCACCCCCAGCTGCTGGATTTGCTGTTTTGCTGCTTACCTTGTTAAAGCTCCCAAAACTTGGGACCCCTACTTTGTATCTAGACAGGAAACAAAACAAACCATTTCCCCAAGTAAAATGAACTCGGGCCTCCAGCAAAGGGCCAGAGCGTAAGCTGCTGACAGAGTCATAGTGAAGGAGTCATGCTAACGAGCCAGCACTGTCAGCCTCACGGTCAGTGCCCCAGGGGCAGCGCAGGCAACGGAGCAGGAAAAGTTCTGGCAGCCACAACCTGTTCTCACAAAGGTGCGTACTACACAGCATGAACCCTTTCTCGGGCAGGACGTGCTGGTGGTTATAAACACAGCTATATCTTAGAAAACCTCCATTAGGATGCCAGCTCTCCTCGTACTGCCCATGGACAGACAGGTTTCTCCACAAGAAGTTTCAGAGTCTGTGTCTGCTGATGACATAGGGAGCTTAGTGACACTAACTCCTAATCCTAGCACTATGAAGACCCCTTAAAATAACACTAAAGTACCATCACCAGGTGAATCCTTGTCTCATTTTAACCAGGAATTTCTGATACATACTTGTTCTCCCCTGTCTGCAATCTATTCTAAGAAGGCATTTCAGAGCACCAATGACTCCAAGACTCCAATAAGCTCCTGCCAGGTAAACAGTGTGACAGCTGGGAAGAGTGTCTGCACTGAAATGTGATAATACCCAGTTAAAGAAAAACACTAACTCACTCCAAGCTGTTTTAGAACTGTAAAGCTGATCCGATTTTCTTTGCCACAAGATCAGAATTTATTTCTGCAAAACTGATCCTCACGCGGTAACACATGAGGCAACAAAACCTCCACATACTGCTGATCACTCCTTTGCCCACAAATGTACCACATTTGTCCCCTTAACATTCACCTCCTAGGTCTCAAATCTGATCCTTCAAAGGAGTTTTGCAACCCATTAAAAAGGATGCTATAGCATAAGGAACTTCCTCAGCTCCCACGGGAGTAAAGGAAGCAGTTGGATACATTTAAGAAGTCTGCTCTAACCTCCTCAGTCCCACATCCAAGCACCTGGCTTCATTTAACCTTTACAGTTGACTTTTCTCTCCTTTATCCGTCCCACAAACGGCACAGGTGCTTAGCTGCCCTCTTATCCTCTCAGCTTGCAAACTGACTTAGATTTACTGATGTGGAAAGAAAAGGTTGAACTTTTCATTTGGAAATTAAATACTGGACTTTCTGATGTAAATCTTAGTGGGTGGCTTAGTCCAGATGAATTGAAACTGTCCTCTTGCTACTTTTTGAGCAGCCTGAGCCCAAGAAAAGGCTGTAACTGAATTTTAGTTCAGCTCAAATAACTGCAAGTCACCAGACTATGACAAGTACTAAGAGCTCTTTCCTAACAACCGATAATTGGATGATCTAGGAGAAGGGCTGTAAAAGTTTCATCCTGTTCTGATCCCTATGTCCAGAGCACTGCCAGGGAAGCAGGGAAGCATTCACAGGAACAAAGGACTGAAAGGGATCTTCTTGGTCCTTTTGTCCGGAGTTAGAGGGTAGTTATTACTCTGTATGTTCTATTCTTTCCTCACGTGCCTATTACTAGCACATGCGAGAGAAAGGAGACCATGGTAAATTATACCTTCACTGTGCTTTAAATTCTTTTACTAATCCCTTTCTTTCTTCCACCTTAGCTAAGAATTTGCTATTTGTCTCATGGTTGACTAAGTTCAGTGAGATTATATTGGCTACGTTCCCTTCAATATGAAATCAGTTATCTTGCTAAGGAAAAAAAATACGAACTTAGAGTATGTTACACCAGTTTTTATAAACTTACACTGCAGTTCATCCCACTCTTCCTATTTACCATCTTAATATTTTGTTATTCATGATTCAGAACTTGCTATGAAGCTCTGCATTTTTTTCAAGTCAGACTAATGGGTCTGTAGCTCCCTAGGGCACATCCCCCCTCCCTCCTACACACACTTTCTCTCTCACTCTCCATTAGTACAGGTATTATGTTTGTTAATCTCCAGTCACCCAGAACACCTCCCTGACTTGACAGATTTATTACTAAGAGTTATGACTAGACCTGTGATTTCACATATCAGCACGTTTTTCAAGCATTCTAAGACGGTGATGATCTGGGTCCTCAGGAAAAGCAGGAAGTCCTAACTTTGACTGTGGTCCTTTTCCACTCTTGTGCCATTCTGCTTCTGGTCCCTTATTCAACATCATCATCTGCAGTGAAACAGAGGCAAAGTATTCACAGTTTCTAGGATGCACCTACATTCATTACCGGGTCCTCACTCACAGAGGCTCACTGCTTCCTAAGACCCTATGCTGCAACATTCTTAGTTCTTCCAATCCTAACTGTGAAGTGTAGGTCTTGGGGAATGCTTAACATGTATGACCAATAATACTTCCCTGAGCTACCTAAGGGATATATTTGGGAGCAGATCTAACAGTATGCTTTTACTGCCTCACCACCTAAGGGCATCAAAAAAGCAGCAGTTTTTTCAAAGGAGCTAGGAAGAGAAGGTTTAAGAGGGATCACAGGAGAGATCACCTTCCCAAACAGCTGTAGAAAATGGAATGCTTGACAAGTGCCTTTACTCTTCGATGTGATCACCATTTATAACAAATATTTATATGCTTTTGGTTTTCCCCCTCATATTAGTTAATGCTTCCATACAAATGGATATTTTCAGTAGTGTAGGTTTGACGCTTGCCTCTACAGCACGTGAACTGATACAGAAACTGAATATGACAAGAAAACTGTGATGCCAAAGACTCACCTGACAACAACATCGTAGTCATCAATTTTTAACCCCAACGACTTATTTGCAAGTACTCCACCATTTCCCACAATAATGCATCGCCGGCAGCTGAGACTGTGGAAGAAACAGAAGAAAGAGGTGATTTTTGTAACATAACTTCAAACACATCAAACTGTGCAGGTTTAGTTTGCACCTGAGAACTACAGGAAACCTTTTGGAATTTAAGAATTAAGGGGAAGACAAGAGATACACTTGATCCCTAGCTCACCCCATCATGCCCAGGCATTACACGTGACAAATTGCTTTCAACACCTCACACCACGTGGGGCCTAATGAGATGAGCTGTCAGGACAAGCAGCTCCTCTCCCCCCACACCCATGGTATGATGGGCTTGAATCAAACCCATCTGTTTACTTAAACCTTCTCATTATTCATTTAGCACTGAAATAACAATAAACCAAAGGCTTAGTGAGGAAGTCCTCTCTCCAAGCAATTTTCTGAGTGCAGGCAGATCTTGCCAGGTTATCTGGGGTGTGCTCACCTTGCTGAGTGTAAAATTGCTGCAGTTATCATAAGACTTCAAGAGACAGAAAAACACTAAATGGATAGAACAAGGACACCCGCACACTCTTGTCCAGTAGGAAATATATATTGAGACACAATGGGTGAGGAAGAGGAAGGAAAATAACCTTAATTAACACAGAAACAGTAAAGAGAAGGAAGAAAACAGTTTCTCGTGGAACAGCGAGTCATGAGAACTCTGTAGCACATGTTAAAAAGTGATTTCGTCTTGAAGACAGAGGACTTCTTTCCAGCCATCTAATCCCAAACGCAGCTGGCTCTTCTGGCAATGTGCCTCCATCTCTGGTAGTTCACTGAAGGGATACGTGTCTGCAGAGTCTTTTTCGGAAAAGGCCCAAGGCAATCAGTTGTTTGGCGCAGATCTCTGGGCTAGGCAGCCTTCCTAGTCCCAGGCACAGTTGACGGGTCTCTTCTAGGCTGTCCTCACTGTGATTAGTCTAAAGAGCCGGTGTGAGGAAAGCTCTGCTTTTGTGGGGTCCGTCTTTGTAGAATGGGGCTGGAGAGCACTTAAAGACTCAGCTAAACCACTAAGGGCTACCCTGTTGACAGAGCGATTAGCTGGAGACATGTGTAGAATTAACAGCACCAAGAAACGCTCAGGAACAGCTTCCCCAGGCCAGATAAAGTTTCACTGCAGATCCCAGCCTTTCCAAAACAGAAAACTTCCTCTAGAAGATTGACCTATTAGCCTAGTCCTCGTGCTCCTACAGGCCAAAGAAGTTTGTGATAATCAAATTACAATAGAGAAAGAACTTTATAGACAATGGCATAGAAAGAAAATACAGTTCTGATAACAAGGAGAAAGCAGAGGCAAGATCTGCTTCAGGCAGTATATTGTGTCAAGGAGGGAAGGGAAGGAGTCAGCCCCAAGTACACTCAACCAAGTGACAAAGATGGAAACAGCTTTGTCAAAACCTTTAAGGAAAAGGTGCTGCAGGAGAGAAAAATCCCATAGTTCAGTTCTGGCCGAGTGAAATTTCAGATGAAAATATGCTCTTTTGATGATTACAATAAGAAAGTCTGACATCCTAAAACAACAGACTGCAATTTCTCTACCCAGTTGTCTCTGAGCCATGACTTGTCTTAATCTGTTGAATACCATGCTGAAATCCGAAGGCTGCAAGCTATAGACACTCTCCTCAAACCCTTTCCCACTTACTGTTACAGTGCTAGCTTACCAATTTTGAACACACATGTGTTTGTTTCAGCCTCAAACCATTTAATCACATTCTTCCCTTTTCTGCTAAATTAAAGCACCATCTACTGTCAGCAGTCCCTTCCACATCTGCACGTGATCCACTTACTGACAAACCACTGTCTGTAAACATTGCTTCTAGGTGGATAATCAGTCACGGGTCAGACTGGTGAGCATAAGGCACTAAACATGAGATAAAGGAACCAGTTCCACCAGCCAAAGTTGTTCCAGTAGCCTCTCTTCATGGCCCTGTTCCCACACAATACTTGCAGACTCAAAGTCTATTTTTAATTTTCTCTTGACCATACAAACTGGAGCAAGCTCTTCACATCTCTTACGGTATGGCAGCTCTCCTAGATCTTGAGTCACATCTGCAGTACCTCTCTGAACTGTTTTCAACTTCTCCACAGATCTCCGAAGCACTGACTCTGGAAGACCAGTATGCGGAGCTAATGCTGCTCAAAGCAGGGTCCCTTTTACACAGAGATTTTATGTATGTTATTCCAATGCTCTTTTTATAGTCATTGGTTTGCAGAATACAATCCTCATCTTGTAATTATAATCTGTGTTGTCAGCTCTGAGATGCCTGACTTCTGACTTGGATCCAGTAAAGTATTGTTCAGAGAAGAGCCCTACAAAAAGGTCTAGACTGACCTGGCTCTCCTACGCCTTACTTCCCTGTTTTTTGGCTCTGGCAAATTATCCTAGTGTAATTTTACATTTCCTCTAGATTGGTTTCAACCACTACGAACACCTGCCAGCAGGATTACACTAGAAGTGTCACTACAGGATTAATTCTCAACCCTGACAGTAAGTTTTTAAAGCTGTGTGACATATCCCATTCCTAAAAAGGATATATCTACAATGGTGTTATGCAGAATCAGATATAATGGACTGAAACAAATAACTAATGCCTATCTTTAAAAGGTTGTCTTTATCAATCAAAATACTACTTCATCTAAAAAAATCTATCCTCTACATAACAAGATTTCATTTCCACAAACCCCAAGAGAACTCAGATCCATTATGCTGCCATCCTAGCTCTGTCCCAGATCTGACTTTCCAGGATTTTCCTGCAAAACTAAGCAACTTACAGCCACCTCTTTGTCATCTCTCATATTTCTCCAGGAATGGCATGACATTGGCTGTTCTAGCCATGATTCCAAGAAAGGTTAAAAAGCAAACGGTAATAAGAAAAAGCATTCTTTATTTAATTCTTTAAATACTTTTCAGTGATTACTGATTTAAAAAGACATGTAATTGTCATTTAAAATCCTCACAGTTACTAATAAAAATACACAAAGTATTTCATTGTTGCTGTAAAATGGGACAACATTGTTCTATCTTTACCCTCAAAAATGAAATGAATACTTAGCTGAACGGTTCTGCCTTTACTCATCACAAGTGACAGCTTAATCACCTTTGCCCAGCTTCATGTTTGAACCACTCTTATACCCTCGTGGTCTTGCCATATTTAAATGCATCTTCCTTCCTTAAGGCCACAGAGAAGATTTTTCACTAGTATCTTCTTTATACGAAGGTCTAATCTTTGATCTTCTATCAGCTTTTTCTTAAACTTCTATTCAGAAGTACTCTGCCCACTCTCACAGCAAAGCTGGAAGTTTCTGTTGCACTCAGAAGGCTGTACTACTCAGGTGCACATTGCTTTCTTCATGTGCACATGATGGAGGCTTGGACTTTGCCTGGGACCTGCACATCAGGTGTCTACATCAAGTCTGGGCAGTCAGGACTCTTTTGATCAAGACAGGCAGAAAGGTGAGCTGGCTTGGTCTCACCAGCTTTGGCAATCACACTGTACGATAGTGAGAATATTGCAGGGCCACCCTGATGGCACTGTGAAAGGGAAGCATTCGACAGGGATGCCAAGCACCTGACCTCACATCCCGACCAGAAGCATGGACGTTTGGCACCAGCGTAGCTGGGCTCCTTCACAGTCAGCGCTGACTGACAGTGCCTGAGCATGGGAAACATGTAAAGTCACTGCTGGCTCCAGGCAAGTTTCTGGCTGAAGAAACACACTGTGCAAGCAGCATCAGTTACAGCTCAATTGTTTCTCCACAAAGAAGTGTGCAAACACCTTTTTGTTTGTTTACATAGTACATCAAAGCTGTATTTCTTTTCCAGAAGAGCTCAAGGACTGAACACATCACACACAGCCCAGGTTTCAGTTTGCTACCAGGGTGGTATGAAGCAGGGTCATGGACTTTCCACACCAGGCAGACTTTCCTTAAAACTCCAAGCTGGGAGCTGCAGGCAGATGTACAGCCTCTTGGCACAGATGCTCAGAGGTTGAGCTCATCTACACCAAAACCGGGACTCACACAGATCTTGAACAATATAGCACTGTAAACATATGTATGTGTTGTAGCAACTGCTACTTCCTCTTCCTCTCTTATCAAAGCACTTTAGGGATTTGTCAGGGGAGAAAAACCATAAAGCCTTCCTTTATGCAACTTTGGAACTAAAGGCTTTGAGGAAAGATATAAGAGAATAATTAAAAAATACATCTTTAGGGTAACTGATGCTTAGGGACGCTTAGCATATTCTGGTTTGATCTGGCTGCTGCTACTTAAACTAGTGCTATCAACCTGAGCCAGAAGGACACGCATATCTCCTGCTCTATCAAATTCCTTCCTCACTTGTTAGTTTATAAACTGCATTAGTAAATAACTGTGTTAGTTATAAGTTCAAACTCTCAGTTTTCCTTCATTACCACCTGGAGGCAATACAAAAAGGTCAGTCAGGTTTTTATATTTATGTTTTTTCATAGGAAATTTACAGGTCATCACTGCAGAGATTTAACCCAAAAATCCACTGAAGTTAGCAGAAAAGCCATTGAAGTAGAAACCAAGCTCTGACTGATTTGCAGAATGAGGGGCATGCCACTGGAGGAGCCACTAAAGCCAGCAGTGGAAACGTTAATGATGTAAATGGGGCTGGAAAAACCAATAGAGGGCAAGAGAACTCTGAAGCATCAAAGATGAGGCCCGTCAACATTTGCATTAGGGAGTAAGACATGCCAGCTCTGAAGGAAGAGGACACTGATTCTAGAGAAAGTCCCCTAGATCTCCAATCTTTTCCAGAAAAGCTCAGAGCTAAGTTGCAAGTACTCTCACAAACACAAATGCAGTTTTACCTACCTCCTGCCCTGGAGCAGAAGCAGGTCACTATAAGCAGTTCAACACAAAGGTGCTATAATAAGGAGTAATGAAAAAAACTAAGAGCGCATGGCATCACTCATGCTATGTTACAGGCGTGAACTATAGCATATAAGCCCTCCAGCTTCTGCTTGTTATTAACACAACTGTACTCACAATGGAGGGATTAGTTCGAGTGCGTTGGCAAAGCTGCTTCAGGATGATGAAAAGCATACGTGGACCTGGAAGGATCGAGTTTGGCTCGTTTCAGCACCATGTCGGTACATTGTATCAGGAAAGGTGCACTGGGATGCCCTTTTGGCACAGGGATAATCAAACAAACATGTTCAGGGCTTATGGGAGACAAGTGAAGGTAACATCTCAAGGGACAGGTTTGTGAAGGAGTATAGAAACGGAGAAGCTTGGGGGGCACAGGACCAAAGGCTTGGTGTAGATCCCCCACCGTACAACTCTAATCCCCTCTTTCCTTCCTGTGCTTTCACACACTGCTCTGACCTCACCTCTTCTGCCTCTCCCACCTTTCCCCCAGGAAAGCTGCATTCAGCATATGGTTATGTGAACGCTTGCTTCAATAGGCTTGGCAGTGCTCACCTTCCCCACCCGTCCCCAGCCCTCTGCCTCTCGTGCTGCACAACACAACTCTTCACTGGGAGGGGAGCTCTGTAAATGAGGTCACTGGAATGACCTGGGTTAAAGAAAAACTTCAAAACTGGAACTGCTCCAGTGACCCACTTTGAAGTCCCTCTTCAAACAATAGCAGCAGCATAAGGAGAAGGTAGGGAGCTACAGTTTGAGAGCAGGCAGCAGCAGCAAGCAAATATAGCTTCTTAGAGTGGCTTTGCCAAGAGAGAAAATGTTGGTGTAACTCCATCCTGAAAAGAAGGTGAACCTGAAGCTTCTCCCCCCTACTGCTAGAATCTGCCCAGTAGACTCCCGAGAGCCTACAAGTGGAAGGGTTCACAAGATCTCCTAAGTCTGACCTCTTGTACCTCACAGACTTTAGCCGTGTCTCTTATCTAACTCTTTCACAGTAAGGCATTTTTTCAGTCCTCAATCACAAAATGGTTTGAGTTGGAAGGGAACTTTAAAGGTCACTTAAGCCAGGCTCTCTCCAGTTGCTCCAAGGGGGTGAGCAAAGGGGAGAGGTCTGGACTTCCTCCTTGACCAGTGAGCAGTAAGGCAGTGAGCCAAACCTCAAGGCTCTGCTACCAGCACATGGGAGCTGCCACAGAGAGGAACTGTTGTGCTCTGCTTTGAGCTTGAGACAAGATGGTAAATCAGTTAACCTTCCTTCCCTCACTAGTCTGCTCCACCAGCCGCTCTGGAATTCAAAATGGCAGATACCCATTACTGCCAGCACTGTAATTTATTGATGCTCACAGCTGAAGAACATTGCTGGAAGCCTACCCAAGTCTTCATCTACACCCTACTCACCAAGCAGGTTTCAAAGAGCAGCACCGTGGTAACCCTAACACCTACAGTACCCAAGCTCTCTCTTGTAATAACCCCTCTGTTGCAACTCCATCCACCTACTGCTTTAGGCTCTCACTTCACAGCTTGCAACCCCCAAGCCTTTCTTGCCCCTTTCTCCCACATCAGCTTATTTTTATGTTTTGTAAGACCTGCTCACTTGGAAAGGCTCTGGGAGGTCTTTGACTGTGAGGCATATGTACTACACAGCCAACATCCACTGCTTTCCATTAACCACAAACATTCCCAAGAAAACAGTACTTCCCCAAGATATCTGTGTGTTTATCAGCATGTATACCACCAAATTTTGTTACTGCACTACTACAGAAATACATTTCTAGCGCGTTCCTTGGATCTCGTTCATAATTGATATCTCATAAAACACATGCAAAGTCCCTGAAGGCTTCAGTGTTAGGCCTTTCCTACCTCTGCACCAAATCCATTATAAAGAATGTAAAACCAAAGTGAGCAGCTCATGCTAGAGTGGCTATGTTTCACAGACTCCTGAGAAATTACTTTTAAAAAACCTGAAACATTCCACTCCTCAAAAAACTGGTGAGCAGCAAGGGCCACAATTACATTAACCTTCACTGCAAGAATCTTCCACCTGCCCTCTGTCATTAACACTAATTTCTCATGAGCAATCTTCTGAAAGAGTCTATATGTGGATTTTTCAACAGATTAAAATCTTCACTCTCCAACCACAGCTGAGATAAACCCCAGATGGGTGAGACTCAGTTGCGTGCAAAATCTCTAAGAAGGTCATTTGTAAAATGATTTTGCCTTCTGGACATCGTTTCTCAAATTAATCCAAACTCTGAAGGCTAACCCTATCCGGCGTTGCAAGGCAAACTTCAAAGCAACCTAATTTAGCACACAGACTGAAAAAAACCTAAGAATAAACTTTCACATAGAGAGTAACTCCCAACTCTAACTACAGCAGGCAAGCCTACAATCAACATGAGACATGTGGAGACCTACAGAAAGGCTAGAAAAGCTTATGAACTTTGTCATGGATAAGTGAGCAGAAGGGTAGCTGGGCCGGGAAATAAACCCAATTTGTTTAGAAAGCGGGAACCGTGGTGTTAGCCTGGGTTCAAGTACTACTGCTTGGAAAGAATTAGTACTCGGACTCTGAAAAGAGATCATGTCCCAGCAAAAACCTCTGACAGCTTCTGAAAGAAACTGCCTCTAATCCGGGAGGTGGCACTAAACCAAAACTGCAGGGTAAAGGGAAGGAATGAGAGAAAAAGGACAGGAAATACTAAAGGACTATCGTTGGGAAGCTGATTGTAAACATGCCAGTGAGTTTCAGAAGCAACCTCTACAATAGGACTGAGGAATCAAAGGAGCTTCTTCTAAAGGCATCAGTTCAAATATCACAGGACCCAGGAGTAAACAATTGCATCCTGGCACAGGCTTGGCCAACACAATCACACATTCCTGCTTTAAGAGGGAGGTATTAGCAAAATACTGTTAAAACAAGTCAGCCTCTTCTTCTGCTCTAAGAGTTTCTTGTGATCCTGTTGCTTTGTCAGAAAGGCTGGAAAAGAATAATGCGTTTATTGAAAACCTGCTATTTACTTATTTGAAAAAGGGATAAGAGGGTGTATTGTAACACCATTTCAAACAAAACATTAGGAAATAGTCAAAACGTAAATGCTTTTTTCTAGTAATGTTTGACTTAACAGAGATCTCCAGAATTTACATATTTACTGTAAAGAAGACTCATTTTATAGCTCCTGATTGACCGCCAAAGCACAGCCAAATTTCTTGGCAATAATTTCTGGCAAAAATATCTAGCAAAATTTATTTAGAACATGTGGAAAATAATAACTTATATTCTAAAAGGTCTCATCTTACCTGTCAAGAGCTGGAGTTAGACGGTAATCTTTGGTTGCTGACAGGATGGCTTTGATCAGATTATCTGGGGAGAAAGGAGAAGACATTAGGAAAAAGTTCTCACTTCTAATGGAAATGAAAGAAAAAGTGATGTCAGTCACGTGAAGCAGTTACTTGAAGGAACTGAAATAAGGTTCACGTTAGGCATACATGCTTTAACTTGCATATTCCTGTTCTCTGGACAATGACCTTCACACTCTGGCTGCAAAGGCACATTATGTGCCGCATTTTGATGCAGTGTGCAAAGGCCTTGCACAGAGAGAGTGACAGGGAACAAACACAGTGCAGCTTAAGGCAGTGGTTTCACACTCACTTCCCTGAGTTCGCAGTTTCACAAACTCTCCAGACATGAAAAAGCCAGTATCACTGTCAACACCTGCTTTCAGACAAGCTTGTATTCAGCTGAGTGGTGAGCTGGATACAGGAATAGAATCAGGTTAAAACTGATGCTTTTTATTTTCCTGGATTACTCTTAGCTCAGGTTCAGTTCTTCAGTCTGGGTTTCTACATAGCAGAATGCAATTAAACCATCGTAGTTGCTTAAAGAAATGCCCATGGAACCACAGTCTACACCGATACTCAGAGAATGCTGCAGCAACCAGGTGGGATAAGTTATGCAAGCGTAGATACTCACACAAATTAAATGTATTAAATTATAGAAGCACAGTGATTACACATAAATAATTCCATCAACTATGGAAATTTTTGAGTCTGCTTCCTTCCGGATTTTGTCCTTTGTCCCTTGTCCCTAATTTTTCCACCTCTCTCCCTATAAAGGTCCAAACTCCTTTACCATGACCTATCCAGGGCCAACATGCAGCAATGCTTTGGCTTGTCTGGATGGACAAAAGCACCAGTAACTTCAGAATGGCTGTACTGGGTCCGACAAACAGTCCATCTGTCTCCAAATCCTGACTCTAACTGTGGCCTTAAGCAGATGCCTAAGGGGAGCATAAGAAGAAAGCAAACAGATATAATATTTCCCTAAAATTATCTTCTACCATTTAATTATTTTCAAATCAGGGATTTCATGTATCAGGTATAGCTTCTATGTATCTGGCAACCCTCAGTCATTTCTCTTCCACAGAGCTCATCAGAATCCTCCTGGATCCATATGGACATTCAATCACTCCCCTTTCCTGATCGTGAATATGGCTGCTCTGAGCTTCATTTATACTGGAAAAGATTGTGAACAATTAGTCTCCTTCCACTTTCCTTGGGAGATTGTAAATATCTGTCATATCCTTCCCTTAAATATATCTATCAACTAGTTCAAAAGTTCTTAGAAAACAACCAGTCAAAAGGAATAAGTAAGTCTCATTTCTTTACAAAAGATTAAAAATGCCACAGGAACATTAAGAAGACTGACATCAAGTGATTGTTTACAGTGAACTGAAATAGTTTTCCTGATACACACTACTTACTGCAATCAGCACAGTTAGGGAAGTCCCTTTCAAATGAGGAGTTCTGTTCTTATCTACCCCTTCATAGAAACTACAGGACGAGGGTGTGGGATGAACACACAAGCTCGAGGCAGCCCATGTGCCAAACAGCTCTGAACCTGACAACAAGCTGGTGAGACATTGAAGGCAGACAAAGGTGATAAATAGAGAACTCTGATGGTTACTTTTAGATTTACTCTCAGTTTTTGACATGGCATTACTGACAGCCCCTGCCAACCATTACAAGCTGGGAACTGTGATTCTTTCAGAAGATTGTATTTTGGAGTGCAGTAAGGAAAGAGGCAATTTGTATTTGTAATTTTCCTTCATCTGAAGAATTCCTTTTGATGCACCGGCAGCAGGCTCCCTCTCCAACGGGAATGCTATTGCCCGAAGTCTGCTGCAACAGCAGTAGGTTGTTATGACCTCTAATGGCACCATGCCACAGTCCTCTCCTTGGCCTATCTCATATATTGACTTTTACTGGACAGTATACGTTACTGTGGTTGCTTTCCCACACTCTCAGAAAAGATATCAAAGGATTGCATGTCAAGGGCTGCAACCTCCCATCCACCAAGCTTTTCTTATGCCAGGTTTGCTCTACCACCCACAAGTTAACACCCCACACTATTTGGAGCCCATCCGTTATACTATATTAAAAAGCACATTAAAGGAATACAGTTGACTAATGCACTCAAATAATTCTGTTCTTCTCGTCTTGCCAGCTAATTAGTAATGCCTCCATAGTGAATGCTCAGGAATGAAATACGACTACTTTAGAGTTGGATATGGCAGCATTTGGGGTGGGGATGCTCCCCATTCCCATCATTCAGAGAGAAAACAAGCAAAACAAACAACAGTATAGGACATTCAGTACAGACTATGAATGGCCACATGGGAGATATCTCTTCAGCAGCCCCCACAGTCCAACAGCACATGGCATCCAAGAGGTTTGGGAGTTGCACAAATCACAGTGTTATCATTCAAAACTGCTGAAGTCCGAAGCTCAATAAAAGACAAAGTACTTTACTGCCAAGTGTTGACTCACAGCAGGAATGAAGGTGGCACAGATGCCCTCAGTACCAGTTTGTCTAGTCTAGTATCCTCACTGGAAGCCAGAGGCAGGAGCCACAAGCACTAATAGGAAAAGCTAGTGGCCTGGGCAGGGGAGAGGCACTAGGTCTTTTTTAATTCAGCTGGAACTCTGCTAGAAGAGGGACACTGGCACCAGGATGGAACAAGACGACCTTCTTCTTGGGGCAAGATTTGAAGGACTAGGAGATGCTGCTGTGGCTGATCTACAACGTTCCACAAGACAAGGAAGATACCTACCATAGGGAACCACTGGCAGCATCTTTTACCATGGCTGGGTCAAGGAGAAGGGTCACTTGAAATCACCACTGCAAAGACTACTATCACAGATAGTGGACTAAAGAAAATCAGGCACCAGGAAAGCAGGTGCATTATGTGAAGTAAATGGATGGAGCTTGCTTTCTTCAGGGTGAGAAGCCTAGTTCTGCCTTATAGATTTCATACTGAGTGATAATAATAAGTGCAATTACATGTTGCAAACGCTACAAAGAAAAATTCCTTCCTGTTTCAAGTAACAGCATTTGTGCACAGTCGCTGGCCAAATACTGATCTGTGAAAGACTAAAAGCAAGTTTTGCAAGGACAAAAGAAAGGCCAAGTTTTCAAGACCTGATCCACGGAGACTGCACCAGTGTATGCACAGCATGATTGGTATCCTTGTGATCTAGGCAATAACCAACACTTTTTATCTTCATGAGTTAGCTTCTGTGCAGATTCAAACAAACCATTCTACAGAAGAGTGGCAGAAAGACTACCAAACCAGTTTTGATGTTGCACACGTCGGTGCTAAACTTCTGAATAACTTATACTAAACCATTACCTGATTTAGTAGCAAATGTGATCATCAACAGACCTGGCATGCTGCACCTCAGCCAGAACCCCTCCACTGGGGTGGGACAGCAGTGGGAATAGCTGGCACCCAGGGCAGCAAGTTTGTCTGGGGTAGGCATATTCTTAAGGGAGAGGGACAGAGCTTGTGACTGGGACCTACTTGCATTGAAAATGGCAAAGACCAAAGAATAGAGCAACCCAAGATCAGTGTTTCTGAGGAGCACATTCTGTTCCTGATAACTGTCAGCTTTTCTTCACCCATCCATCAGTTTTATTTTCCTTTTTTTTTTTTTTAAAGGCACCGGTTGTGTTCAGCCCTTGCTTTAACATGAACTCATGCTTAAAAGAAAGATTGTTTTATTCAGTCAACGGCTATGCAAACAATTTGTTTTGATTTTTTTTTTTTTCCAGATTGTTTACCCAGGTTGTGAAGAAACCATGGCACGGATGCAGACACGATGCTGGCCCAGGCACAACTTCTCTCTTGCTTCGCAAGTGAGAACAGACAGTTGTGGCTGTGCTCTGCCTTGTGTATCTGTGCACCAAGGAGGGGCCTGAGTACACATGTTGCAAGTACTACAAAGGAAAAAAAACCCTTCCTGTTACAAGCAACAGGTATGCGTGCACTCAACTCTGCTTCCAGGGCCCAGGCACTCAGCCAGCTCAGGTGTAACAGAATTCATTAGCTCAGACATATCCCCACTCAAGCAGGTCTCTAATTTTTTGATGCATATTTCCTCACTGGAAATGTTTCAGCTACTTTTGTTCCAATGCAGAACCTCAGCAGATAAGCCCAGCAGACATGTCTCAGCACCATATGCCCAGAAACATGAACCATGGAGAGCACTGTGCTGAGACCTGCAGGGCTCTGTGGAAGGTCAGCTCAGATCAAGCAGAACTTATTAGCTGCCATTCATTACTGGCACAGAGGCAGCTCCTGCAGATCCAGTAGCTCTATGTCACGTTTACCCGGACAAAGAGAGCTGGCAGCACTGTACTGTGGCTACCTCGCACTCTCCATGGAATCCTTCAGACATATTGAGCAGGCAGGAATAAAACAGCTTGGGTAAAACCATACACTTCTTCCCTGTCACTCTCCTCCCCTAACCAGCGTGTAAAAAGGTGAATTCATCTTTGAAAAGTATTTAATCTTTGGCCAAGATCTCCCCAGCTGCCAAATGGGTGGCCCAGAAGGTGTTAAATAGCCGCGTGTTTTGTGAAATACAAACTTCCAGCTGGAAACTGAATTCAAACACCAAACCTATCTCATACAGATCATCCAACAGCCATTTAGTGGCCACAGTTTTGGTAACTGCTTGAAGGCCGAGTAAAAACAGTAATATTTTTATTATTAATAATTTTATATATATATATAAATAATAATAATAATAAAAAAGTAAAAACAGCAATATTGCTTCCTCTGTATTGTTCCTCCTACTCATCCTCACGAGATTCAAGGCAGATGTCATCAATACTAAGTCCTTCCTCCAGCCTGCAGTCAACCACTACTGTTTAAATGGCCATGGCAGTGCCACCATCTTTCGGGCTACAGCTGTTAGCTGCCCTGGGAGTGGCACACATCTCAGCAGCAGCTCACTGCAGCCCATGTTTTATTTGTGTTAGCTCCAATAGTTCAAGTCAGAAAAGAGCAAATTGTAATGCAGTGGTTCTGCTGCTTACCTGAAACTACCCGTATGGTAGACATAAGAACATAGTGTACATACATGTATTACCTGTAGGGAGGAACGTCTGCGCTGTTGAATTCTAGCTGAAGTATTAGGTAAGTGAACTTATTCCAACAGTAAAAAAAAAGTGGCTTTTATGCACCTCCTTTAAGTCAAAGGCTCAAAATGATATGTATACACACAAATGCAAACATACACACATATTCCTGAATTCACCCTCTCAGGTCCTCCACCTGTTCTCCTCATTTCTGAAAGCAGTAAATGTCTTTATACTCTGAGAGAATCAAACTTACTTAAGGTCACAAGGCAAGTAAGTGACATAACTAGGAACAGAATAAGGCCTTTGGTTCCTAGATAAGGAGCCCTCTGCAAAGGCTTTCATTTTCAGGTAGCCCTCTGGCTTACATGTTCTTCACATGGGTCTGCTGTCATCCTTTAATGACAAATTAATGAAAACAAACACCAATATCCTGCATTTCCACCCTCACTTTCTCCCATTATTAAATAATGAACACATCACCAGGGCAAGCAATCCACTGCAGTTTTCTGCAGCCATAGTTTATCACATTTTTTCCTTGTCATGGAGAATTTAGATTACTGGAGACAGTGGGAGATTATTTAACCCACACATATATCAACCACTATGCACATGCTCTTACTATACAAGCAAAGCAAAAAGCCTCTGCACATTTTCCTCCCATCTAGAGGAGGGGTTGACTACATTTATCTAAGAATCCAGAGTTATCATAACATTCTATCAGCTTTGCCTTATAACATTAGAAGATTGAAAAGCTGCTGAGGACTGCATGATTTCTCTGAATGCAAGTACATCTTGACTTCAGGTTGACTCTGAAATTTTCAGACATTTGGAAAAACTAGAAGTAATTAGTTAGGGCGGGCAGTGACCACCCAGTGAGAACCAGCCAAAGTTTCAATTCTAGCCTTTTTCTCTCTGTTATCTATGTGGAGGAGTGGAGACCTTCACTGTAAATGTCAACAACACATAACATTGCTGTTTCTAATGCATAAGCTTTTTGCTTGTATCATTAAAAAACACGGGAACACCTTTCCACTCCACAAGGCTTACTGTAGGCATCTCACAGGGTCTACCTTCTGCCTGCCTTGAAAGTAGGCCAATTGGGCTGTTCATGCACACTCAAGTGGCCAAAAGAAAAGGCTGTAATTTTTCAAGTTGTCCATACCAGCCATCTTCCTCAAAAATCAGCAAGTCTACATGCTCTTACTGCCAGCAGTAGGTATTTGGATACCATGCATTATGGTCAGGGAACAGTGCTTTGTGTTTGCCCTGTGAGCTGTGGTCAGTGCCCACCTCCACAGCTGGTCTCCCAGCTGCCACACCTCTAGCCAGCACTTCTGCGGGGCACTGGGTACCACCAGCTTTTGGGAATACACTGACTAGAGTGAGGTGGATAGACAACCCTGAAGCACACCAGTCTCCTCGGTATTAGTCCCTGTCCCACGATAACAGAATGCCACATGTGTGTCAGCTTCATGGGGAGAGTAAGCTAAACACTGTCAATGCTATGGATTAAACAAATCACAATATTTACAAACAAGCTGTAAGCACAAATGTAGTGCATACTTTTTTTTTTCCTTTCTTTTTATACTACCTGAAAGTTCAGCTCTGTATAAAGTTCCTTCTTCAGCATTTTTTTCCTTAGGATATTGCTCTATATGGGAGCTGAGAAGGGATCTTTTACAGAAGAATTTTGCACCCTGGTGTCCAGCACGAGGCCATGGACCCAAGCCCCACCACATATTCTGTCCTTCAGCTCTCTCCCAGAAACACCAAGTCCAGTTGTAGACACACAACATTATTTAGAATCACAGAATTATTCAGGCTGGAAAAGACCCTTGGGATCATCGAGTCCAACCATCAACCCTACTCTACAAAGTTCTCCCATAAACCATATCCCTCAACACCACATCTAAATGACCTTTAAACACATCCAGGGATGGTGACTCAACCCCCTCCCTGGGCAGCCTATTCCAGTATCTGACTACTCTTTCTGTGAAAATTTTTTTCCTAATGTCCAGTCTAAACCTACCCTGTTGCAGCCTGAAGCCATTCCCTCTTGTTCTATTGCTAATTACCTGTGAGAAGAGGCCAGCACCAACCTCTCCACAATGTCCTTTCAGGTAGTTGTAGGGAGTGATGGGGTCCCCCCTTAGCCTCCTCTTCCTCAAACTAAACAGTCCCAGCTCCTTCAATCGCTCTTCATAAGATTTATTCTCCAGGCTCTTCACCAGCTTTGTTGCCCTCCTCTGCACTGGCTCCAGCACCTTGATATCTCTCTTGTATTGAGGTGCCCAAAACTGGACCCAATACTCAAGGTGTGGCCTCACCAGTGCTGAGTACAGGAGCACAATCACCTCCCTACTTCTGCTGGCCACGCTACTTCTAATACAAGCCAGGATGCCGTTGGCCTTCTTGGCCACCTGGGCACACTGCTGGCTCATATTCAGCTGCTTGTCAATTAGAACCCCCAGCTCCTTTTCTGCCAAGCAGCTTTTCAGCCACACTTCCCCAGGCCTGTAGCGTTGCACGGGGTTGTTGTGGCCCAAGTGCAGGATCTGGCACTTGGCCTTGTTGAAGCTCAAACCGTTAATGTTGGCCCATTGATCCAATCTATCTAAGTCTCTCCGTAGAGCCTCCCTATCCTCAAGCAGATCAACACTCCTGCTTAACTTGGTGTCATCAACTTACTGATGATACACTCTATGACCTTATCAAGATCATTGATAAAGATGTTAAACAGAAATGGTCCCAACACTGAGCCCTTGGGGACACCACTTGTGATCGGCTGCCAGCTGGATTTAACTCCACTGACCACCACTCTTTGGGCCCATCCATCCAGCCAGTGCTCGATCCAGCAGATCATATGCCAGTTTTTCCATAAAAATTCTATTTGTATTAGTGAAGCAGGGAATCTGGTGAGCACAATAGGTATCAAAATGAGCATGAAATTCCCTGCACCACTTTTAAAAAATTATTGATCAGCTAACTGTATGAGGTCTATGCAGAAGAAAGCAGCCACAAAGACTTCCAGAACTTAAAAGCAAATTGTAAACACATGAACTGTCTCTCAAAGACACTAACTACAAACTGCAGGAATCTGTCCCTAAATCACATCTGGTGTATAAATACAAGAGGATGGCTTCTTGAGGTCATGAGCTGTTCCAGATCTAGGTAGTTAAGTTATACCTAACTAACGACAGGACTTAAAACTGCCGCACCTTCCAATATCCCAATACTTCCACTGATGACTTCTAATGGTATTAAGACAAGAGGCATATAGAGTTGCATAGATACAAAACACAAAATAAAAGAAGAATAAGAAAGATGGAGGATGCATGGTACCTCCCTAACAATTTTAGGAAAACCTGGCATGTGTTCAGTGTAAGCTCCATAAAGCCCTTAAGGCCTTTTTTATAACAAGATATAAATAAAATGCATAACATTTGGACTCCTCATTTACATGGTAGTTTTGGAGCCTTCAGGGATTGTATTTTCCCCAGCTTTTCTTCACAACCAAGAATCTGTTTTTTCAGAATACAAGCTTAGTTCCCAACATAATTCCAGGGCTTGGAAAGTTGGAACATTAATTTAAAAACCAATTACGCCCAAAAAATGGGCAACATTTTCCAATAACTGTGCCTTAACCATTTTGATCCAAACTCAAGTTTATGCACAGGAAGCATGCAGAAACAAGCTAGTTCACACCAAATAAAAACGATCCTTGAAAGATTCACAATGTGCTGTCCAAAGACAAGTGGGAAAATAAATGCAGTTGTTACAGAGGACTGTTTTTCCCTTTGTCGTGTCATTTTTTATGCCCATTTGCACGTGGCCAAGCAGTGTCTTGAAGTCTAAAAAAACTCAATAACTACTATAGTGATTTCTAATTCTCCCGACCCTTGCAGAAGCATTAAGATGTGGGACTTCAAAACATAACAGCTGGAGAAGACCTGCTCTTCCCTCTAGGAGCAACTGGACTTCAACACTTCTGTGAAGAACTCCAGTATGGAGTCACCCACTTAAAACTTGGGGTTTGAGATCTCCCTGGGGCACCCTTCTCTTCTCAGTGGGCTGGGAGAAAGACTATTCTTTAAGCACATTCAACAGCAGACCATCAGTTTTGATTGAAATAAGGGACAGCACTGGAGGGTTGTATTTTCATCAAGATAGCTCAAGAGTGAGAGTTGATTTAACTTCAAAATTCACAATACAACTTCCCTTTAGAGGCTTTATTCCATAATGAAAAGCTGATCCTCTGCCTTTTCTGTAACTTTTAATTTTTCTTCCCTTCAGACTTCTTATTTAATTTCTCAAGGCTATAAAATAATCTAAATTCCCTGGAGAAGCAGCAACATTTTTTATAGCTATATTCCCATGTGACAATGGCAACTATTGCCAGTTTTGGTCAAATGTAAAATTCTAGTGGAAACTAGTTCAGAAACCTCCCTCAAACTCAAGAAGAAACAACAATCTTGTGTTAATACCTAGTCTAAACAGAACTAATGGCTATACATGCTTGTGCTTCTTTTTTATTTGTTAAAGGAAGAACACATGAAGAACAAAGAAAAAAAATCCTCACAGCAGGAACATAATCTGTACAGCAGTGCACAACTAACAAAATAAGGACAAGGTTGGAGAGTTAAAGCAAAAAAGAGACACCCCATTATCAAGCAGATCCAGTCAAATGTAGAGAAGGTGTCTGCATGCAGTACTCCAGCCTCTATAAAGAGCTGGAAAAGTAGGCTAGAAAAAACTTTACTTTTCTGACAGTTTTCCATTGGGTCAGCTGTAAATTTCAATTATGATGTCCAAGTGAATATTTTTTCTCAGAGATAAAGTATTGCTCATGCCAAGAAAGTTGATGTGGTAGAAAAAAAGCTATGCAGGAAAAGAACATGCATGAAAAGGGAAGAGATTTTCTTCCAATAATGTTTCGATATGACAACTTTTACATGCCTGAAAACTCAACATTTTCACTGAAAATGAATGACCCATGAGACTAATGAAACCACTGCTGAACCATGGTTCTTCCCAGAAGCAGTAACACAAAAGAAAACATCCAAATAAAACCAAGTACAAGAACAATTATTCATTGCACAATACATCTATTAGCAGTGTGGTTCCGGGCAAAGACTTGATGTCTTTGTCACCAATTCCAGATGTCCCTCTTGTATCAGAAGAAAATACAAAGTCTCCTGGCCAGTAGTACATACTACATTTGATAAAATTGTAGCACTTCAAACATCTTCTTAATATTGTCTTATCACTGGGGGGGAGAAATTGCTTCCTAGATTCCTGGTGGGAGGCAACTTCTGAGATGGTGACAAGACAGTCACTCCTCAAGAAATAAATATCACCTTCAAAAACAAATTGATTCAGGGCCAATAAAGCAGCCTCTCTGCTTAAAACAATCTAGTAGGAACACACGTAGAAGCGAAGACCTATACTTACTGTTAAGCAATGACACAATTACTAAATCAATCCATGGAAGAGATATTACATGGCTCATGTCTGTTTAGTTTTTCAGTGTACGCTGTACCATATGTTTTCACTTACGTTTAAAAAAAACAAACCAAAACTGCAGCAACTCTCCCATCCTCATTACACAGAGAGGATGCCAGATACTAGCTACTCTTTCTTATGAAAGCCTTTTATATTCTTTAAGCCACATGTACTGAGAAATTCTATTAATAGTCAGGTATTTCTCCAGGCTTGTTTGTTGCCCTTCTCCAAATAACTCTTTCCTTTTGCTTTAGCTACAGAGGTAAACTTGGGGAGGAGGCCCCCTGGGATGAATAATCTTGCTAACACTATGAACAGTTTTTCCATTGCTTTTTCATTGACAAATTTAACCCTGAAAGTAGTGCACATGCCACAAGATCTCTGCAACAGTATGGACAGCATGTGCATATTCATACCTCCATAAGCTACACTGATAGAAGCCTCCTAGAAAAGGGTGCACATACAAAAGAAGAAATTTCAATTTCAATTAAAAAAAAATAAATCTCCATGTAAATCATTTAAGAGCCTGAGATTGCTGCAGTCTCCTTGCTCTTCACTGAAAAAGCTGCATAAGCAGTCTCAGTGGGTGCTGGAAAAGAAGAATTCCTACAAGCAAATAAGGCCCATTGAAATGGTGAAACGTGGGAGGTACTCCAACATCCCGGTTAATGCCGAAACAATAGCCTGGGACACAGGATGGTGCTTGGCAGCCCGAACTGTTCCCCACAGGACATCTTGATATTTGTAGCTTTCAGGGTTCCAACTTCTTGTTGCCATTTGATCTTCTCAACAACCCTTAGAGCTGACTAATTTCATTGTGTTCCTGAATGACTCCCTGGCTTTGGCTATATAAACAAACTCTTAAAACAAATCGGCAGCAGGGCACGGGCCCACACTGTCCTACACGAGTCCAATGTTAGCACAGTCTCCAATAGTTCTCACCAGGGCCAGCAAATATCCTCCTCTGTAACTCTCACGCATTCATAGGGTCACAGGCTAATACAGGCTAGTGACCTTTCTTGATAGGAAGCCTGGATATAGCCACCCTCTACTGGGAGGGGGAGGGGGGCAGGAAATTAACCTTTTTGAACAATGAACTCAACTGCTTAAGAACTAGAGGACAACCATTTTATTTATTAATAGAGATAGAATCATCATTTCCACGTGCTCACAGTGGCACATCCCGTTTCTAGATTTTGTCAGGTCACACAGTACCATGTCACATGGTCAACAAGCTGAATGTGGCACCAACCCTCTCATTTGTTAAAGTCTGAGCAGTCAGATATGACACTGGTCTGTTTGACAACGTGGTCATTCTCCAGCATTTAGAAAATCTTGCTTCAGATCTGAAAGATAACCTCGTATGTTCATAGGCAGCTGCAAAGTCAGTGGGTGACAACCAAGAGCCACTGTTCCACAAAAAGCCAGACTAGGTACGTGCAGTTACCCTTTGTGGTCTCAAAACCTAATATACTCACACCTCTTCAGAACTATGACATATCTCTTACTTCCACTATTTGCTGCACACAGAGGAAGCAAGAGTTCTCACAAAGGGCCACAGACATCTGTGATGAATGCAATGATACCTTCAATCTGCTGTTTCAGCTTCAACATTCCTGACAGTTCTCAGCTCCACTTTTGTTCCAGGTCGCTGGGGATTGGAATTAAGTAATTAGGATCAATCCTTGGTCCAGATCTTTAGTGAACAGAGGCAGAGTCAACAAGTACAGCATGTACTAAAACTATCTGCCTCTTTAAGACAGTTTAAGAAAAAGGTACAACCGCTCCTCATAAACTCATTTTCATCTATTTCTACTACCTTGTAGAGGACACCCAGAGAGTACTTTCAAAAAGAGTTTGCACAAGACTTCCTAATGTGTGCCTGGTCTCAGAAAGTCCTCTTCATAAAGCAGTAGGGTCACCACCTCCTTACTCCTGTGCTTCTTTTATTTAGCAGACAAGTAATCACTAAGGTGGTTAACTAATGATAGCAGCAGTTTCCAGTCTTACAGGAGACATGCATTATTCCTATATGTCCATTTCAGAACCAGCATCATTCTGAGGACAGTCTAAAAACCATATTCACCTTGAGGGCTTCTACACACAAATGCTATTGGAGAGAGTGGAGCACTCTTGTCATGAAATCCCCTTGCACAGGCTAACATCCAAATCAGAAAACGACCAACGTGGAAAAGGAGTGAGCATTCTTTCACGAAGAAATGCTGTAAAGCTTCTGTGGTATACTGAGTACTTTATAGCATCTGGAGATGGAAGAACTGTCTTTACAATCAGATCTTTTTTTGAAGAAAATGAAGATCCCTGATGAACTGTGTCAATATGATCAGCATGCTGCCTTCTCCTTGATATGATCACCTTTAAAGAGCAGTAGTACTGCCCTGAAAATTTCTGAGCCATTTCTACTCCTGTATATGTAACTTACACAGACATGTTACTCCAAATTAGCACAGCTCAGTACGCAATGCTCCTCAAAAACTGCTTTCTCCTAAAGATTGCAAGACTTGTTCTAGCAATCTTGGAATTGCTCTTTCCTGGACCAGTAAAAACCAAATGATGGATGAAAAAGGCCTTCTTCAGTTTTTTTTAGAGACAAAGCAAAGAAAAACTTAGCTAAAAGTCTGAGGAATAGACACTTTAGCAAGAGAAAGCAGAAAAGCTGGATTATCCTCCAAGCTGCTAAGAATATCTTGATTTCATAACTTCCATACTTTTCAAGCTACCACAGATTAGTTTCTAAAAGTTTCTTGGAACATGCAGCACTACTGTAAGGGAGCTCACCCTGTAGCTATATTTCACACAAAAACCCAAGCCTTTTTGCACTTGGACTAGACCACAGTGACTTGAAAATGCTGGATGATATTCACCAAAACTCTCAGCAAAATCTTCCCTATACCAACCCAGCTACAGTGTCTATAAACACTGATCGCCTTTTCCAGTGTGATGCATGTCGGAAATCCCAGCTGATGGTGTCATAGAGCTTCCTAACACACAGAGCAAGACTGCTGTCCTGTTTCAACACAGGCATGTCTTTCTACACTTTCTCAGCCACCCCAACTACTCTTTTTCCCATGGACATCCCAGCTCTCATAGTCTTCATCTTGCACCAGCATGTGACCGAGCTCCACGCTGCCTGCCTGGGTGAATTATTTGGATATCATTAGATTGTCCTGACTGAAAGCCCTAATGAGGTGCTGATCCGATCATCCAATCACTCAGCTGAGCCAGAATGCATCCCGTGGGACAGCCAGGAAAGACTGATGCAAGAATTCCAAGTGATGTGTAACATGAAAGGGCGCCATTCGCATCGCTAGGACTCACAGCCTGTCAGCACGGCCATTAGAAATCCTGGGCTACAGAGATTTGTAATTCAACCCTCCCACACACAGAACTTGCTCCAGACTGAAACTTGGCACAAAATTCAGTCCCAGGAGGGCATTAAAAAAATAACCCATTCAACGGTTTCCGTCCCATGGCTTCAGCTCGCAGCCATTTAAATAATGGCAATTTCTCATTTCTCTTTTTAACTGAGGAAATCCAATATAAAACACCAGATTTACATAACATTGCAGTGGTGATACAAGCTGGCAAAAAACCCAGGGAGAAGGCTGCCAGAGCCATTCTGTCATCCCCTTTTGGTGAATTTCTCCACTTGGATTAAGTTTAACGGAATGGTTTTTATTAGGTCTAGCTGACATCACATGTGATCTGCAAATCCCACCTCCACGTTGGTCAGACAGCTTGCCCTAGCTTCGTACATCTTGTGTGCCTGCTAGAAGCGGACAAGCAGACTTCCACTTGTGCTGCCACTGTTATTTCTTTGCTGCAAACTCTGCTGGCTGATTTAGAGGACAGTAATTAGTTGCTTATTGAGCCACAAAAGATCAACTGGACAAGGAACGGCTATATACAAACAAAGAAGGGAATTGATGCAAGCCAAAAGACATTTGTCAGTAGAGCTCTTGATTTGATCAGAGATTGTTCTGACAACTACCACACTTGCTTCCAGGGAGAGTGACAAACCCAATCCTACTGTGGCTGCAGTTCTTTCTCCAACAGGTATTTCAATTTCTACAGAGGCCTTCCATAATCTTGAGTTTCTTCAGTAGAAAAAAAAAAATCTTAGAAGTTGATGCAATGCCGCAAACACTTATTAGTCATCAGACATCAGGAAGTCTGCAGCAAATCACTGAGGTGAGCATAAGCCTTCTGCTTCACTACCACTCACCCAGACAGACCTTTGGTGGCACAGGCATGGCAGCAAGGAGCTTGTGTCACCCGCAAAATATATCATCTGCTGGGTGGACTACTGGCTCCCATCTCACCACCACCAGCACCACCCCTGCTCTCCCAAACCATACCTGAGACACAGCCCCTGCTGCCATGCTCCGGCTGGAGGACAGGGCATATTACAAATCATCACCAGAGCATCTGAACAGATTTTTTCTATTTGTTACATAAGTCAACAAGTAGCACAACTCTGAAATAATTACATGATCAAATACTATGAGAAGAAAATGAAGATTCGTATCAGTAGTCAACTCCAAGGCTCCAAAACTCAGAAAGAGGAGTCTTTCCTATTCTTTAGAGAGCTCCTGACTTAAAGGTACTTTAAAATCAGTTTGGACTCCCTGCTGCTGTCAGCAAAGATGCTACAAGGTACTGCAGCAGTCAATATCAAAATGCTTCTTCAGAATGTGGTGGTACATCTAAATTGCCATCTAAAATACCACTGCTGCATTGACTCTCCCTGTGTACTTAACCATCCTCCCTAAGACCAGCCTTTGAGGTCCATGTTCCAGCTGTGAAAACCCTTCCAGGTTTCTGAGAGGTATGTGTACAGTATTTCTCTTGATTGGGGGAAAAAAAGCTGAGCCCAAGGGACCACATGAGCTTTCAAAATGGAAAAACAAGATAGGACAAAAGCATCTGCAGAACTACCATCTTTTCCAACAGCTGCACAGTTTTCTCATACCTTGTCCTTTAATTCCAAAGGGTGGTACAAAGTCCCTGATACGTGCCCATTTCCTGAAGGAATCATCCAAGAACATTGGTGCCGGCTTTGAGAACCTGAGAAAACCAAAACGAGAGAGAAATTAAATCCTGAACTAGGAAGAATAAGTTTCTGTTGGGAGGTTGAGAGAATCCATACTTAAGTGCCGATTCTACATTCTCACTGGCAACACAGTAACATGTCAGACATGAGCCTGACAATCACTTCCACTCAACAATTTAGAGCTTCCCCACTATTGTTTGGCAATTAATTTAACTACAATAAGTTATAAATTGCTAACAGAATTTAAGCAGTCTTACTTCCAGCTTTGTAAGCACAAGCCAAGTTATATGCCGTCTATGTGACTGCGAGAGGAAGGTGGGCAGAGCTGTCGTTAGACTGTTCAGTCCATACACATGTACTGCTCTGTGCAGGTGTGAGCACACTGGGCAAGAGCATGTGGAGAGCAAGCCTGGGGTTACCTGCTCTCATGGCTGCTTCTGCCTCACTCACATGCATATACAACAGCAGCTACTGTAACACAGGCAAGAAAGGAAACCGTTCAGGAGATCATGAAGCAGCACTTAGTTTACAGAGAATGGAAATTCAGTACAGATGTAGGTGTTCTCTTCTGCGTTCATTAACATATAAATGATTCAAGAGAGGTCCTTGCCAAACCAAACAGTTGTGATCTATCCAAAATCCCTTACAAAAGAGAGAACTAGTCCTCCTTAACCATGCCATTATGGGAATACATCATCTTAATTACAGTCTCAACTGACAAACACAGCATCTACTAAAAACTTGTCTCTTCAAGAAACAAATACTGCAGTGGCCAGGTAGAAGGAAACAATTAGCAAGAGAAACTACAGCAATACTAACTTTTGTATGGGACCACTTCTGAGTGTATCAAGACCACTGCTAGAAAATATGCTAATACCATTAGAAATCTGTTCATTCAATCACATCGAAACAGTAGCAGGGATGTTCTAGATCAAAAATCAAACACAAAGGAGAAAGGAATCTACTGCATGTTCAGAGGCAGAAAGTACATCTCCACTACAACCGTACCGCAAGTGGAACGTACACCTATCTGAAATAGATGCAGCCTGGCTCACCCAGGCACTGGCAGCAGGATAGATGTAACGTGCTGGTTTAACCCTCCCTTCAGGCTGTTTTTGCCCTCAGCATGCAGCTCCACACTACTGCAATCAGATAATTTTTGGACTTGAACTACCTGATCTAAGATAAACTCATCTACACTACCCCACAGCCAGGTACAGAGCAGCAATTTCAGATAGCAGCACAGTGAGGAAAGGATGGAATTAATTCTGAATTACAAACTGCTCAAAGTAGAGCCCTATCACAGATGCCCAGTAAATTACAAGCTGTAGAAATTTCTGGGAAGGAGGAAGAGAGACCGAGAGTATTTAACAAAACAAGAAGACTCCGACTCGCCCATGCATACCGCTTCACATCCACTCATGCAATCTTTAATACGATCATCTATAACCATAAAGCAGAGTGCACAGGTTACATGGCTGACCTAGAAGGAAAGGAATGTTTTTCCAGAGCTGAGGATACAAAATTAACTATATAACTTTATCTGGAAAAAGGTGGGGAAGATGTCTTAGATATATTAAAGCTTCTGAAGATCTTAAGTAAAAACCAAAAACCCACAGACCAATTGAAAAAAAAAAAGGAACGGGTAACAGCATACAATAATACTCTGAAAATACTATAAAAACTTCTATAACTTGACAGATTAGTTCAATGTTTTTTCAAGCATCTCAGTGTACTGAGATCTAAGTATTATGTTACACTGGTGGGCCTCCAAGGAGTTATCTCCACCCCCTTTCAACATCACAGGAGGAATCTTTGCAGGATTCTCATACAATGCAAGAGCTTTTACAAGCTTAATAGCTACAGAACAGATGTTCTTCCTTTACAGCTACCACTTGAACTAACAGCAGAAGCCATGTCCCATAGAATGGTCCCCATTCTCCCCAAGCAGCAGCCACAGTGAAGGACAGTGGCACTGTCTGGGGGTCAGCCAGCACCTTCAGGCTGGTTTGTTAGGTCACTGAGCTACTCTGGTTGCTGCTCTGACATGCAATCTTCAGGAAAAACTTGGATGCTTCAGAAAACACATATATGAGCAGGTCTTCTTCTCCTCCTTAACCAGGAGGATTCCCTACAGTAATGCTACAAAGTGGTGGAGTGTAAATAAAAACACCTCAATTCAAGTGCGCTGCATGAGAAAGAAGGTACAGGCTGTAAGTCCAGGCCTAACTCAGGAGCTGGTTTGATTTATAGATGCAATTAACTGGCCTGTTTGCAAGTTATACATGAGGAAAATACAGTTTACAGTAGTCTGACATGCAGTCTGCAGTGTCTCTCCACAATGCAGATTCCCCCTTACAAGGTGCCTGGTAAAACCAGGAGGAAGGTCAGATCCTCCTAGGACTCCCTGGGCCCCGAAGGGAGTTCCCAAAATCAGCCCAAGCACTAGCAGGACTGATCTGACGCTCTACGGTGTCCCATCTGCATGTGACAACAAAGGGACCACAGTGATGCCCAAGGAGAAGGGTGAAGTGGCCACTGGCCTTTTTATTGTATTTGATACAAGTAAACGTCATGATTTTTCTAGCAAAGAAAAAAATAGACTTAGACCTCCTACCATTATTTGGGAACATTTAACACTACACAGAGCTAGGGAAACTAACTTTTAATTCATACTTTTGCCTCATTTAAGAGGGGGGAGGAACAGTTTTAGTGAAAATATTATATCCTTATGGGGGGAAAAGGAGCAAATTAGAGGATATTTATCTCCTGTAAGTCTTGAAGGTAATTCCATTTTGGAAATTATGGATGCTGTAAGCTCGTGATCTATGAAAAACGCTTTGCCACCTCAGTAAATCAGAGCAGGCCAGAACCGGTGTCCAGCAGTGACAGGGAAATGCTGTCTGCCAGACCCCTCCAGGAGCATGACTGCTCTGTCTCAGCTCTGAAGCACGTCTGGCGTATTCTAGGAAGGAAGTATCAGGATATGCCTCAAACGGGCCATGGGAATGCTCTCTGCAGAGCACCTAAAATACATTCCAAGGAATGCGTGGGAGTCTGTCAAACAGAAAAAGTAAATGTTTCCGAATTATGTTAAATTGTGTATCTACTGAGCAGCTTGCATATGGGATGCTGCATTTTACCCGAGTCATCTGTCATGGCGACCTAAAGGCAGGTTGGCTTCACCCACAGCCGCAGCTCCAGAACTGAAACAGGCTCATGCTCTATGGGCAAACAGCACATATAGGGAGAGTTTCGATTTGTCAGATTTAAATTTTAAGCACTTCCTCTCTACTGCACCCCAAATTCCAGAGCCAACATAACGCAACCTCACAGCACATGACAGCCATGGCGGGAAAAGGTGGGAAATTTGGGTGCTTGTGGCACACACTTATGGACGGCGTGATTTGGGAGAGAAAGGGCAAGCATCTAAAATCTCTAGTTTGAATGGCATACCTCAATAAAACAGCAAATAACATTTAAATAGACTAAATGCTGGATATGACAATTATGAGGTACAGTCCAAATCTCTCCCAGCTCTCAAGTTTGCATTTCTTATACAAAGGCATTAGGAAAATCTCTAACACAATTTGTCACTGCGCACAGTGAAAGGAAGTGTACTGCAAGAAAACTATTCTTAAACAGGAATTATATACATAAGAAAATGTGATATATATTTGTCATGGCTTACGTGACAAAAAATTACATTTCCAGTTATTCTCTCCCTGATAAGTAAGGAGAGTTGTGACCCCAAAGCATTTCTACCTGGAAGGCTGAACTAATCTGCAAGAAACTCCCCAGTTACATTTTCTGACCATTTCCATTCTGTCCTTGACACACAGATCCATTCACAGCTATTCCTCTTTGATGTATGCTGAGACATTCAACATCAGGGGCACTAACTTCCCAAAGTATCTCACTAATCCTAGACTAGAACTGCTGCTATTCAAGGTGGCTATTGAACAATCTCAGACATTTAATCTTGAATAGAATCGGCTTCCTATTTCTACACTTACTGCTTTCAGGGCAATTAATACATAAATGTGCAGAAGAAAATAAGCTAGACCAGAGAGAAAGTAAAATAAATAAACCAACTGACAGCCTTTGGCTGTCAACAAGGAGGGAGAAAGACAAGGCCAAGTCACCGAAAGACTAGAGGAGAAGATGGCACCATGTTTCTAGAAATCATGACACTAAGGAAAGGCAGATTGGCAGCCACTAAGCTCCACCATGGCCTTATTTCTCAGATTATTTCCTTCCTCTACCCTCCCCCCCCCTTTAAGCTGCCCTGCGCTTTTCTTTCTTCTTTAGTTAGGGAGAATCAGCCGTGAAGGAAAAATGTACGCTGAAGGAAAAAAACTAATGGTGCTAGAACCTAATGTTGCACATAACCTGCACATTTTTTAAACACATGAAAGAACGACTTTGTTGTTCTTCTGTTTGCTTATGCTCAAGAGCATCCACAATTAGACAGAAGGCACAAAGTCTACTGATTTTATTAATAAAAGGGCCGAAACACAAACTAAAGCACTCTAGCACTGAATAATTAGCTCTGATAGAGGCATTTATAGAAGTACAGAGAGAAAATCTAAACTAACATTTTCCTTTTTCCCTAGTGAGACCTAGATACATCTTCACTCCCTTGACTCCCTTCTCTGGGGAGCAGCATAGTGTGGCAGGATAGGGAACAAGGAGGTTTGTGATGTCCTGATTTCATGTTTCTTATTGACATTAATCCTCTGTTAAAAATCCAAGTAGCTCAAAGATTCCTCAAGCAGTTGAAAAATTTAAGAACCTGCATTAAGAAGGATTAACTCCATCCTACAACCAACATAGTACTTTTCCTAAATCAGCAAACAAATGAACATCCCCACCCCAAAATGGATGGCTGCAAGAGGAAAATCTTTTAACAGTAAAGATCAGGCCAAAAATGAAGTTGATCTTAGCAAACTGCAGAAATGGTCTGAAATAAAATCAGACAACATGGTAAAGACAACTTAGCACTGAAGAATGGTTGGTCGGTGCACTCTACCACTGCCATTTGAGATCCTTAGTTCTTTTGGAAGACACAGCAAGGCCCTGATCCTTATCCATCTTCTCCCATGTTATCCATGCCTGTAGACCCTGAGTGTACCTATAGTTGTCCCTTTCAGGTTCAAAAGTCCTCAATTACTTGGCCATTGTCTATACAGATGTCACTGAATTATGTAGCAGTACAACACTGCTTTGCTTTGTTCTCTGCCCTTTCCTAATAACTCTGCCATTTGGGTTTTGTCCACTACTGAGCTGGTTTAATCCCTTGTTCCTTCACAGATCTGCAAGAAGGACCATAAGGTGTAAACCAGGGTGGGTCCTTCTGACAGGAAGGGGCAGTAAATACCCCAGCCACTCCAAAAAATACCCTTGAACAGACTTTATTCCATACGCAAAGAAAAGGAAGGGGCAGGTAAAGTCCACGGAAGAAAAAAAACATCTCTCCACCCACAGGACCTGTAGCAGTTATCCCAGTTATCTCAGCCTCCTCTCTGGGGTATGATTGCTCTGTACCTTTGAGGCACTCTGGAGCACCATCAGCCTTCTTGGCCTCTTTGCTCTTCATCACCTAGTAGGTTGTTTAAACTCATCAAAGCCGGCCTTTTCCAATCTCCTGCTCACTGCTCTACTTAGAGCCAGACCAGCTGCTCCAACATATCTTACTGGGCCTCCACACTCTGTGCTGTGGTTCATACACAGAACGCTGTCATACTATTGCAGAAAAGATAAACATCCTATCATGACTGAAAAATGTAACTATCACAGCTGTAAACCCTGTTAAGCGCTCCACTTTATTCAGGATCAGAAAGCATCAGCTCAAGGACCATGCCTGGTTCTGGGCCTCATGCAAAAAATGTGAACAAACTGGAAAAAGGTTGTAGGAGAGCAGTGAAAATGCTTAAGGTCTAGAAAATGTGATCTTTGAGGAAAGCTAGAAAGAAATGGATTTGTTTAGTCTAGAGAAGAGAAAATTGAAAGAGGACAAGATAAGCTGTTAAATATTACAAAGCTGTTGCAAAAGAGAAAGGTACTATCTCCATATCCCTGGTAAATACAACTATTAGCCCTGGGCCTAAAATGCAGCATTTAAACATTAGAAAAAGGTTTCTCATGCCTGGGGTTATTACACATTCCAATCTACTGCCTGGACATGGTTACAGGACTTGCATCAACTACATCAGTTTCGATTTTATTGTATTATTTTTAAGAACAAGTTTACATCTGTTAAGCATGGGATAACCATAGCTGTGCCTACTTCTACGAGGGAAAATTAAATAGATGATCTTTGGAAGCTCTGCACTAATCTATTTCTTTGTAAACCATTTTCACACTGGACTAACATTGCTAGGAGGTGAACAGTCTGCTGTAGTTGGGAATCAAGAGCTACCCTTCAGACTGCTTGTGCTTCTTAAGTATTTACCTTCATATATGGTAATCAAATTTCAGTACAAACACAACAGTAGATAAGCAGCACATGGATTTTGCAAGCCTGTTGCCTGCCAAGACTTCTTTCTATTTGTACCCTGTACCTTTGTGATAAACAGGAAGACACGTGAAGTTTAACCTTTCTGCAGTCATTAGTATCTTGGGTTTACACGCCGCCAAGGCACAAAACCAAAGACTGATTTAATATCACCTCAGTCCCTCCTGCTAACTGAATGCATTCTGACATGCATGAAGTCCAACAAAGTGTCCCAAGCAGCTTACCTATATAATGCAGATAATCATTATGGGAACTGGGAAGTTTTGAGATAAACTGTAAAGACAAAAGAAATCAGTTTGCCTGCTCTAGCAAAATGTTCAGGGTGTCCTACCGATTGTCCAAACATTTCAGGCACAAAACACACATGAATAACACAAAAATAACAAGAAGCTTGGATTAAAGGTTGGCTTCCTCTGGAGGTGGGGGAGAGCTATAAAATTCAGGCAAGGCAGAAAATTTGTCCTGACCTGCCTCATGGTGCAGCGTATAAGACAACGTGCTTTCACTGAACCCCCTAATACCAAAACACAATTATGCAAGGGTGAAAAGCTGACTTCTAGACAGCATAGAATGATGTTAGCTTAAAAGCTAGTCTCCTAACGTAATTTCCATGTCATAGTTTTTCATGTGTTATTGTCAAAGATGCAAGATTGAATTACAGCTAGTATTTCCTACCAAAAGCCAGGTGGGGTGTTCAAGGCCTCTGAGGGAGCACTGAGCCCAACAGATGAGATTACATGGTATTTGGAAACATGATGAAGGTGAGCAAAAACAGACTGTAATTACTGCCTGAGTTTGCAAAGCCTTCTGTGCAAATAAAGAATGAGATGAAGAGAGAAGGAGAGAGAGTCCAAGCCTTCTCCATAGCAGAAAGAGCTCACGTGGAAAATGCCAGCCAGCAACTCCACCAGTTGGCCAAAGATTAGCACAGTTATGTTCCTGCTCCCATGCCACTGGGACAGGAAGGAGATTGCCGTTTCTAACGAAAAAGGAGAGCAGTCATCTAGGCTAATTTCTGCTGAACAACATTGTATTCCCAAAAGGCAGGGTATCTATATTTTCTGGTGAAGATCTAACAGACATTCCAAAAGACTGCAGATGAAGGGCACAGTTCCTATCACTGCTGAGTTTTCATTCGTCATAGATACTAATTAACCAGTCTGTTAGAATGCAGCGACTGCACTTGCTTTTATAAGGCCACCTTACTGTTCTCTTTATTCTACTTGCAGAGAAGTTATTCCACAGCCATGCCATTGCCAGCAATCCTCCCTACCCACTGCTCCTTCTTGCCTCCACTGGCATGTTTGTCCCGAGCTGCCAGCAGTCTTATGGCAGAGCACATCGAATTGCACCGCACTGTTTCAAAACCCTCTGATCTTGTTTCTTCCTGCCACATTGTTTTATGTATATACCTATCTTGAAGTTATCCTACTGTATCAGATCAATTTTCAAATTTCAAGGCATTGAAGGTAATACTCAAATTTTTTAGTGGCCCTTGTAACAAGTAATAATGTCACTGCAGAAGGAGCCCGGAATACTTAATTCTTCCATCAAGAGCAAAGAACATATAATTTCTCTGCGTGTATGTCAAGAAAACTCAAAAGAAACCGGTACATATGTAGGGAACAGGACAATGATGAAAAAGAGCCTTCCAGCATCAGCTAAACCAAAGATGTACATATTGTTTAGCACAGCCAAGCACAAGCACAGAACAGATGTGACCACTCTGTCGAAGTACAGCAAGTGAGATGCAGCATGAAAGCAAAAGAGCTACTGAAGCTAATGAACAGATAGGCACCAAAGACAAATGAGTATAACCTGATCAGGACACAGCCAGCTGAAGATGAAAATGTTACTAACATTTAAAACAAGTAAGCTCCAAAACAGTGTTGTGATGGAAGCTGTGGAAGACAGGAAAACAAATGACTTAAGGTAAAGCTTGGTCAGTTTATGAAAGGGGTTGTATGATTCGGTGTCTGCATAGGCAAGGGACTGGACTTTGTAACTAATGCAGTTCCTGAATGCCTGGTATTCCTTCACCTCTAGCATATTGCTCTTATCCAGGTCAAAATCCTGCTTGGGGCAAAAGTTTCCTGCATAAGTCTTATCAGAGTGAGGATGCTGGCAGAAGAAATGTCAATGTTTCAAGCATTGTTACTGAAATGGGATGTGCTGAGACAAAATACTCTTAATTTTTTTAAGGCTCATATACTTCCAGAAAGATCAATGCCATTTCAGAACCTAGACAAAAAATTTCTATTAAGAAGATATGGAAATTATTAATCTGCTGTGAAGTACACATCATGGCAGTCACAGAGGTACTGTCAGCTCTTCTGACTTTCTTACATGTAGTGCAATATCCTGAAAAGTCCTACAGGACATAGTTCCTCATATCACACTCCTGGGAGAATCTCAGCTTTCATGTTAAAAAAACACCAAAGCAAATGAAAAATATTTTCTTAGTCTTATAGCTGGAAATGAGACCTCCAATAACTAATAAAGGCTCAGGAACCTGAGGAAAAATAAAAAGAAATCATTATTTTCAAACTGCGTGCATCTTCTGTCCTGACTCATTATTACTTAATATTTGTAGGTTGCAACCCTCATCAGCACAACTCCCCGCAGAGACTTTTAAGGTGTTTCAGAGAAAGCCTCCCCAGTGAAAATGCAGGCGAAGGACAAGCTGCTTTCAGACACAAACAGGAAATGAAAGCAAAACAGTCAAAGTGAGGAGAAAAAAGTCTGTAGAGACTATTGCACCAACAGTTGCCTACAGCACACAAGACAGGCGGATAATTAAACGCAAAGAAACAAAGACAAGAAGTAAATTGTTCAGCTTCTTTGTATACTATAGAAAGTGATGCTCAAAGACGATCACGTGATAGTCCATTGTGATGTTTCTTAGAATTTTTTATCAGTTATTTTCATAAGATCTTTTTTTTTAAAGTCATCACAATCTGGGTTTGATTGGCACTGCAATGACAATATCAAATCAAGCCTACAGTTTTGTTGAGAAAACAGGAAGATGAAAACTAGAAACAAGAATGAAATCTGCAGTGAAAACATGGGACTGAAAGCAGGGAAGAAGCTGGGCAAGCACAGATCTCCCTGAACATTTTGGAATTGGATTAGGTTTTTTGGTTGGAATCTGTGCTATAATTTGCACCATGCAGAAGACAGACATCCTAACTGAAAAAACCACCGAGGGTGGAAATTTTCTCCATTGCACAAATTCCTAACGCCTGAACAATTTACCTTGGCATGCTCCTTCTTGTAGGAAGTTGTTCAAGAAAACAGTTGTGTGATTTTCAAGCCTGCCTAGTGTCAAAGCAGTGTAATTCATCCGACCAGAGAAGGAGCTTTTTTTTCCTCTATGAAGTGAAACAGGATAATAGGGCTTTAGGTGCCATCTCCCAGGCACAGCCCTCTGATGTGCATTTGTACAACGTATACAAAAAAATATAACAACTATAAAAATAATATCAGTCACTGAAAAACAGTTACAGATAGATTACAAAGCTGCTGTTAATGAGATCCATATCGATCCCAATTCCAGATGTGTTTCTGTTACTCTGCTGCACAATAAGACTTCACATTGTAGTGCAGATGAACCAGCGGCAGCCAGTTGTTACTATTTAAGGTTCAGACAGAGGCTTTTTTCTTCTTTTTACCAGATGCAAAAACCTCCAGTATTTTTGCATTTCACAGGCTCTGACTGGGAACTCAAAAAAAAAAAAAAAAAAAAAGGCCAAAACATGTATCCCAAGTGGAAGGAGTGTTTTCAGAGAGATCTTTTCCCCTGAAGTGCTAGTGTCAGCAGGTCCTTCCGTAACTGAAGAGAATGTTTGATACAGGAGACATGGACCCTGTGCCCAGTTTCATGTAATTCTCAGTCACCTTATTAATTCCAGCCTTTAGCCTAAGAGTGATCTGTAAAACAACATGCATTAAAATCTTCCAGATAATATCAGCACTGTTTAATATAAGCCTCTCTCCTTTGGTCCCATGGTTTTAAAAATAAACAAGTATTTTAACAAAACAAGAGTAAAGCACTGAGCTTGTAAAACCTCTTTCTACGTACTGCTTCCAGAGATAAGGCATAGAGACTGGACACTGAAGAAAGTTTCCATGTAAGAGGCCACCTGACAAACCAAAAGGATTTACTGGCTCAAGGAGCAAGTGGGTGCAGTGGAGAGAACTGCAAACAGTAGACAGCCTTTCTTCATCATCCCACACAGAGTGTCTGGCTTGAGTTAGAGATTAGGCAGGGAAGAAAAGACTGGAGGTGCGACTTGACTACTCTTGACAAAGAAAAGAACCATAAACCACACTGACCTCTCCTGTCCTACTTGCAAAACATGTACAAAAAAAAAAACCCTATCCTTCCAGCCAGCACACTTACTGGCCTCCTCTGACCAGGGTCTTATGCTCTGTTATGTTCCCAGGTCAAAGTTCAACATGCAGTTGGCAAGAGACTGTGCAGTGACAATGGCACTCATGGCAGTAACTAACTTCAAAGGACTAAGGACTCTGCTCCGATGCTTGATGGACACCTGAAGCACAAGGTGAGTTCTTAAAGCCTGCTCTCTCAAATGTTATTAAAGTTTTGAAGGAACTGATATACTCCCTGATTCACTAATCAAAGCAGAGACACCCTCCCAATTATTGTTATTGCACCACCTGAAGAATGGTACAACAGGTTCTTCTCATCCAAGGAATGGAGCTTTTCAGTGAGATAGTTCATGTCAAGAAGTTCCCACAAGAAAAGCCAGTAGAAAAAAGGATGCTGCTGCTTTATGCATTTGAGATTTATGCAAGTAACTGAAATAAATGCTAAATATTATTAGCTACTAAAGGAAATGGCTATGGTGAAGATGAGGGGATAAAAAACCCACACAAATATGCCTTCTCTTTCAGTACTTTTGATAAAGAAAGCACTTCTCCCACAGCTGTGGGAAAGAAAACAAGACATAACAGTGAAAGTTAAAATTACACGTCTTTTGGCTGTTATCAAAGGGAGCTACAGCACATGGACAAAGCGCAGTCGGAGTGATACTAAATGAAAGAAGTTCCAAGTTCCAAACCAAAGAAATGCTGCAGGCATATTCATCATCAGCACTTGTATTTGCTCCTGAATATTACAAAGAGCAGGGAACATTGCTGATCCACTACTTTTGTCCCAATAGCAACCTTTAATTGCAGGAACTGCAGTTCAGCCTTTATAGAAAGCACCAGTAAGTTCACTCCTACCATTGATATTCTCCCAGTGACCCCCTCAGGCAACCCAATATTAAGTAGTTTCAGCACAACACTGCCAGTTGACGCAGAAATCCTGCCACACCCGGGAGTTTTCCATACCCTTTGTGAGTGGGTGGAACAAAGCACAGAGAGTGACCCTGTAACCCTGCATCTCCATGGATCCATCAGGGAACCACAAAAGAAGTAACTTACTCTCCGCCTCAGCCCAGAATTCAGTCTATTCACTGTATTTTCTTAGCATCATCCGGTTTTGGTTTATTTTCTCATTCTTTTGTTTGCCCACCTATGTTTGTCTAACCACTTAGATGGCCTACACAACTATTACAGCATTCAAGTGCTCCACAAACAATTACTTAAAGTTTACATCTGTCATAGAGAAGGTCTTTGTGTTTCCATTCCCCTTCTCGAAAGTTTTAAAATTAATTCCATGAAGGTATTAAACTTTTCACTCTAGACATTGTGGAAGCAGACATGCTTGGTGTGACAGTGCAAGAAATCTCTCCATTACCATGACAAATTGCCATCATTTTGTTCTCGTTTAATCTCACTTTTAACAAAACAATCACCTTGGTCAGAAAAACTGGAAGAAGTCATGAAAGCTGACAGAGTAAAAAGTGAAAGCTCTGGAATGCACTGGCAAAAGAAAACAAAGACCGTAGTATAAATAATGAGTAATCTTAATCACCAGCTATTTCTAATATCTTATCATCCTAAGTACTTCTACCCTCCAATAAATCAACAAATATTTAGTCACCTTTTTGAACTTACTGAAGTACAATAGAAGAAATAACAAGAAATAATAAGAAAGCTATGGGTCAAGCTATCAAATGAAGTTCCTTAAAACTAATAGTACTAATCTATGAGTCAAAGTTGTAATAAAATCCCAGAGAACATTTTGACTGCCCTTCCAAATTTTTTCCCAAGTAGTTATTTTTCTAAAAACTATTTCCCCCATATTAGCTTAGAATAGTTTTTTTAAAAGTTCAAAGTCCACGATCCCATCTAATTCAGGATACTTTTAATTTTCCCTGTCTAAACAGAAAAGTTGAAGGACCACTTTAGCCAAGTATCCCTTGATCTCAATGACAAGGGAAGCAGCAGATTTTTCATTAGCCAGCAAAACAGCAATGCTGTTGGCCAAAAGGAGAACGTCCCACAAGTATTTATGGGTGCTCTTTGGGCACATGTTCAAACAGACTCCACACAGACAACCATGGAGTGAGAAAACAGTACAGTATCATCCCACATGACTCTCTCTGCCTCTGTAACACTCATGCTTAGCCCTTCTGAACTGTACCTTTCCTTTGGACATTTTGCTTTTCCTGAGCTGCAGACTAAGTGTACTTGGCACTGAGGTTCACAAGCCACACAATTATAAAACCTGCAGATTGTCACATTGATGCTGTGTAAACATCACTGCCTAAACTTAAGGCTACAAACGACTGAAGAAAAGATGTTCAGAGACAATGGGCACACTGTTGAATTCAACAGAAACTGCACAGTAACCTGTCTTCTGAACAAATCAGGTCACTCATGTTAACATACTTCTAGTAATAACTCCTGAATGTTCTCAGATCACATTTTTCCACGGCAACCGCCTGATACACACTCTGCAGCAATGGTTTTCATTTTACTATCCTGGCCAGTCATGAAGTGAATCAAAGTGACAGCCCCTCTGGTGATCCCAAGCTTTAGAGGCAACAAAACAGGCCCACTCCCATCAAATTTTATCAGCTAACCTTTAAAAAATGGCATCCCTAGTTATAGAGATTAGTATCTCCCATACTGAGAATAGGAATTAGGAGTAAAAATACAACAGCAGCTCTAGCAGAAATAAGAATAGGCTGATGTACAGCAGTATCAACAAATTGCTTCCAAACCTGCCCACGGCTAGTACAGCTTTTTTGGAGAACATGTAACAGTTAGCGTGAGCTCTCATTCTGTGGCTCTCATTCTACTTCTTTTGATATCAAGAGAGTGCTTAATGCTGCAAAGCATAAATCTGAACAAACTTTGTTTGCTTTGCTAACTGCTGTCACCCACTGAAAGCTGTTATAGGTGGTATGTCTTGAAACACACACAAAGAGCCTGGACTCTGAGGGCAGCGATCTTGAGGCACTGAGCTGGGCAAGCATTAACCACCAATACTAACCCCAGAGCAGAGGCACAAGGATCAGAGATTGGTGCTTTCTTGACAGTTACAGTTATTGCATCACAATTGGTTGTTTCTGAGGGAGGAAATAAAAAAAAGTGTTGTGTGTTGCTTAGTTTTTAGCTTGGGACTATTTTTTTTAAGAACTCATTGGCTTGTTGCCCAACAGTAAGGAAAATTCTACCTAAGGATGTGAGTGAGACTGTGCTGGGTGAGATCAGAGTTCAAAATCTCTTTTCCAAAAATGGCAATAAATGGATAGAATCATAGAATCATAATGATTGGAAAGGACCTCCAGGATCGTCAAGTCCAACCTTCATCCCAACATCTCCCTAACCACTAGACTATGGCCTCAAAGGCTACATCCACTCGGTTTTTAAACACCTCCAGGGATGGTGACTCCGCCACTTTCCTGGGCAGTCCATTCCAGTGCCCAACCACTCTCTCAGTAAAGAATTTCCTCCTAATATCTAATCTAAATCTAAACCTCCCCTGACACAACTTGAGGCTATTTCCTCTCATCCTATCATTAGTAATTTGGGAGAAGACACCAACATCAGCCTCATTACAGCCTCCTTTTAGGTAGTTGTAANCTTGGCCACCTGGGCACACTGCTGGCTCATAGAATCATAGGGGCTGGAAGGGACCTCTGGAGATCATCTAGTCCAACCTCCCTGCCAAAGCAGGATTGCCTAGAGCAGGTCACACAGGAACATGTCCAGATGGGTTTTGAAAGTCTCCAGAGAAGGAGCCTCCACAACCTCTCTGGGCAGCCTGTTCCAGTGCTCTGTCACCCTCAAAGTAAAGAAGTTCCTCCTCACTTTAAGTGGAACTTCCTATATTGAAGCTTGTGTCCATGTTCAGCCAGCTGTCCACCAGCAGCCCCAAGTCCTTTTCCACCGGGCAGCTTTCCAGCCACACTTCCCCAAACCTGCAGCGTTGCTGCGGGTTGTTGTGACTGAAGTGCATGACCCGGCACTTGGCTTTGTTAAACCTCATACAACTGGCCTCATCCCATCACTCCAGCCTGTCCAAATCCCTTTGCAGAGCCTGCCTACCCTCGAGTAGATCGACACTCCCACTTAATTTCATGTCATCTGCAAATTTGCGGAGGGTGCATTCGATCCCCTCCTCCAGGTTATTGATAAAGATATTAAACAAGACTGGTCCCAAAACTGAGCCCTGAAGGACACCGCTTGTGACTGGTTGCCAATTGGATTTAACTCCATTCACCACAACTCTCTGGGCTTGGCCATCCAGCCAGTTTCTAACCCAGCAAAGAGTCCACCTGTCTAAGCCATGAGCTTAGACATGTCCAAGGTAAAGCAAGAACAAGGCAAAGAGATAAAATATTTCCTCACTAACACTCATACAGCTTTCAAATGTTTTCAGCTGAGGAGATTTCCTGAACTTGACATGGTTTGTCTAACCAGCAACCCCCCTTTCCCTCCCAGCAATGGATCTCTGCTCCAAACTCCCCTGGAATTCGCACAGATACTTTGCAGCCATCACATGCTTTGGCCAGGAGTTGCCCAGGTATGTGACCTGATGCATGATTCTGTTACATGGAAGTAGAAACACATTATGCAGAAAGATGGTATCAGTGTTTTTTCCCTTTTACCTTTCTTCCCTGTAGTAAAAGCCAAGGGAGAGTTCAGGGCAGCTCAGCTAGAAGATCCACCACAGAAGATCAGAACTCCCTCTGCTCTTGCTGCTGTTCCCTCAGACACTAACAGGGACATATGTTTTTATCCCATGTGTTACATATCCAGCTGCCTCAGCAATCATAGTGCCTCCTACCTCTCAAACCCCCTTTGCCCTCAAGGTCTTTTCTTATTCTGTCTTTGGGATTTGATGTTACAGAGTTTAAGGAAGTTTTGTTTCATGCAGCTCTCATCTGGGAAGCACACTCTACCTCTGTGCAGCCAAAGCCTTTAAATCCATGTCTTATGTTCCTTAAGCATTCCTCAGACTCTATCTCCCAAAGCTCCCAGTTGGCTTCCGTGGTGTCTACCCCAAGCCACTTGCTCTCACCTACTAGATGAGCAACTACCCCTTTGTGGCATGGCCAACCACTTAGCAACTTTTAAGATCAGGGAGGACTGCAGGAAATAGTCTCTATCCCACCACATAAGGAGTCCAGCCTCCTCCTGTGCTCGCCCAGGACAGCTTTCCCTAAGATGTTTGGTAGCTGTGGGTGGCTGGGAAGTTTCAGATTTATTGCGTATGACTGAAAATCTCTCTCTCACAATGTGGTTCCCAACAGGAGCACCAGAAATGAAGTATCTGTAAAGGACCAAAAGGCCATACATACATAATGGGCCCCAGCTGCTTTCTGAGAAACCATGGCATGCTTGGGAAATGGTCTGGGCTTCCAGTTGGTGAAGAACAGGAAGTCAATACCTCCACAGACTGCACTGAGCAAGAAGCAGCAGTTATGGCAGCTATCGACTGCTTCAAGGAGTTCCTCTCTTGCTCTTTTGAGTTGGCCAACATACTTCAGCAGCTGCACACAAGGAGTAAAACATTAGCTTTCAAAAAGACCTATTTCATAAGGACATGAGGTCTGTCCAGACACAAATGACAAATAGGCACATTACTCCTCTTTACCCACTAGATAGCGTGGGAATAAAGCTCAGACGTAGGACAACTGCCTCTGCAGCAATGTCCTGCAGCTGTCAAAGAGTTGGCATGTGAACAAGTCAGGCACAGGAAGAAGAGAAGCACTGCTGCAACCCTGGCCAACTGAACAATTTCAGAGTCTCAACATGACAGCACAAAACTGGGTGACCACAGAGACACTCCCCCATTCCACTTTCTGCACAGCTTCACTTGGAACATTCACATATTATCTCTACTGACCTGCGGGAAGTACAGCAATATGTACTCTTTGATCCACCAACACTGACTCTGGACCCAGTCTTGTGTGGGAAGTGTTGACAAATTACCTGTGGTAGAAACTGAAATCACTCAACCAATTAACTGAGATTAGATTAGCTAGTAGGTTCAGAAAAATGCTATGAATAAGATGTGTGCAGCTGCACATGTTTTTACTCAGTTACATGACAGTAGGACATGTATTACTTCAAGCATCAAGGCTACACCAAATCAGATAAGCAATCCCACCTAAAACAAAAAGCAGCAACATACTGCCCACAAAAGTAAAATGACTTTGTACTAAGCCACAGTGGAATAAACTGACCAGAGATAAGATTCTTCCCAACCTTGATCAGCTTCAAAATCAATGCCTTAAAGAGCAAGAATTCACATTCTTACTTTTCAAAAAATCTACTGTTACTATAGCTGGTTTATCACTTGTTATTAGTATACGATGATACATCTCTTATTCAGATCCTATCTCAGTAAAGTCTACAAGGCTAGATCAGTTTGAAACATGGACTATTGCCATTAAACTGAGAGCCAAGAAAGGTTAGTATTCATGCAATTTACTACTTTTCTGCCATGCACACACCTATGGCATTTTCTCTGCGAATGAAACACATCACATTTTTGCTCATACAGAACTTGTCCTTTCTAGACAGACAGGCTATGATTTTATTTTGGAGTAGATTGGAAAGCAGGTCTGAAGTAGGTGTGCAGACATGCAGGTCTTCTCTACCATTACCTCTTCTTAGCAAGGAGTAAAAGAGGAATAGCAGAGAACCAAGGCCTGAGCTCTGTGGGTCCCCTTCTAGAGGAAGCTTGGTAGAGCTGGGTGTGAAAGAGCTCCTGAAGAACCTGTGAAGGACTGCTGCAGTGAGAGAGCAAGAGAGGAAACTAATAAGTAAGGGAAAACCAACTTCTTGAGAAGAGCCAGCTTGATGGTGGTAAAGGCTGTTGGTCAGAACAATCTAAAAGGCTACCTACCAGTTTTAAGCAATCACTTGTTACACTGCTTCTTCCATCTCCTCCTGTAAAGTCACATCAGCTCATCTCCAGGAACTGTCTGAAACACTACCTACACACCACAATTCCTGCAGATCTAATGATATTCACCAAACTACTACTGCATCAAGGCAGTTCCTGCTGTAGCACACCTCAGCAGCACTGAATGTCGTGCCAGAATTTGCTCTTCCGGGCAAGGAAAAGGCAAGAGAAGCTTAAGAGACAGGGAATGAGGACCACAGCTGGAAAAAGTGGAAGCTACTGGAAAAGTACAGCAGGGAAAATGTGCTCATGGTGTTAAGGGGTCTGTGCATGTCATGGTATACAACAGGGGAGAAGACAGAGTTGCCAGAGTGTGATATAGTGACAAGGGAAGATGACACTGGTTTGTGATTTGAAAAACGAAAAAGATAAAACAAGGGAAGTGGTAAATTCAAGATTACATATACCATGAGACAGGCTCTCTGGTGGCCAGAAGTAGAGAATTTACTTTCTATAACCATATCTAGAGTCACACTTCTAAATTCTGCTTGGAACCCATTTGAGACCAGCCCTTGGAGTTTAACAGTGTGTTATTCAAAGACTCTGCCTACAAAGAAGCCACCAGAACCTCTATCTAGAAGTTTCCAGGGGCCTTAAAAAGGGGTAAGCTGTACTGGAAACAACCTAGGATGGAACCAGCAGATAGAAACTTGAGGACATGAATGGATTGTTATCCTTGAGCACAGAGATGAAGGCAGAAGGGCAATCACTAGTACAATGGGATACAAGACAAGTATTCTCTAAGGTGGAGAGGTAAACTCTTCAGATCTCGAAGTGCTGTAAGGGAGTAGGCAAGCAGGCAGAAGAATAGAAATTTCAGGAAACAATTTGTCAAGGAATGAGAAAAAAATTGTAGAAGAAGAAAAAAAAGCAAGTTAGGGGACCATTTGGTTGGAGTGGGGAGCAGTGAGACTGTGAGCAACAAACACCACGGAGGGTCTGAGGGCACGTCACAAACAACATCAAGCATTTCTCTCTGTTGCCACAGCAGGTGGTTAGAGCAGTTTCGCTAGAAAGAGTACAAAACCAAAGGAAGAGAAAATCCGTTTGTAACACAGGAGAGGTCATACTGGTCCCAGATTTCTGGCAGGGTGAGAACAGCAGTACACCGTGGGGCAAGGCAGGGCAGACCTGGTGGAACACAAGAGAGGCAAAGGAATAAGTAGCAAGTAAAAAGAGGACAGGGGGAACAAAACACCTGTCAATGGAGGAAAAGAAGTGGATATAAGGTAATGTAAGGAAAGCAAATGAGTTGTTGTAAGTGGTGCAAAAGATCACAAAAAAAAACCAAACAGAACCAAATTGTGAGAATCAAGCTACTACGTACATACTTAAACTTCAAATAGGTTCACGCTGCATGATTTTCAATTATAGAAGTTGTGCTGGTCTGTGTTATACCATGGTCATCTAAATGTTTAGAAGTCTATTTTTAATACTCCTTTTAAAGAGTTTTCCTGGTAAGCAAGTTTATTCTGTTGTGGTTTCTCAAGTTCCTTTGAAAGTTTAGGTAGTATCTTTGCTCCTTCTATTCCTGCAGCTGAAAGTCTGATTTTAATGAGAGATTGCACATTTTGGTTAGCAGCTCAATCACTACATTGCTAAGCCTCTTTAAAATTCCTGGATGTATACAGTCCAGGATGGGTGATTTAGCACTCATTAGTTCAGCAGTGAGGGAGACCAGAGACATTGCCTCAGAGAGATTGTACTGTGCTGAAGTTGGTTCCTAAGTGTACAGAGCTTGAAAGCAAAAAGACAGGAGGGCAGATTTACAAACCCAAAACACGAAGAGGAGGTAAGACTTAAATCAGAAACAGTCTGTGCTCCGTCTCCCTCTTGTCTGTACAAATGAAAACAAAATGCATCCATTTAACTTTCAAGAAACGCTGCTACTACAGGCAGAAGCCTGAAGCACAATAAACCCTCCAAATAGTTTTAGTGATAGCTTCTGTGGTGCTCTACCTCTTGAGCAGTGGGGTTCTTTTTAAATTATTATCAAGGGTGTAAATAAGAAAACTGAAGGAAGAAAGATGAATAAGGCCTTTATTCAAGATATCTCTGAAGGAGCTGAGACCGTAAGACAAGCAAAGATGAGGGTCCTGGTGGGCAAGCTGAACATGAGCCAGTGTTGTGCTCTTGCGGCAAAGGCAGCCAACAGCACTCTGGGCTGCATTAGGCAGAGGGCAAGGGAGGGGATCCTTCCCTTGGCTCAGCCCTGGTGAGGCACTGCTGGAGAGCTGGGTCCAGTGCTGGGCTCCCCACTACAAGAGAGACATGGATGTGCTGGAGAAAGTTCAGTGAGCTAAGATGATCACAGGATTGGAGCATCTGCCATATATGGGGAGGCTGAAGGAGCTGGGATTGTTTAGGTTTGAGCAGAAAAGGCTCAGGAGGATTTTATCAATGTGCACAAATAGGGCACAGTCTAGACGGCAGAGAGACTCCCAATGTATAGGGAAAAAAATGAAATACAAGAATTTACATTCAAAATAAGAAAAACAACTTCTATTGCAAGGGTGGTCAAACACGGCAATAGGCTGCCCAGAGAGGTTGTGGAGTCTCCATTTGTGGAGATGTTCAAATCTAACTGAACATAGCCCTGAGCAACCTGTCCCAGGTGCCTCTGCTTTAGGCAGGGTGATTGGATTAGACCATGTCCAGAGGTCCCTGCCCACCCCACCTAGTCAGTGACTGTGTGATCCTTCTTCCCTCAGAACAAGGAACATTAAAGTTGCCAGAGCTCAATAGCTCAATTCCTGTCCAGGTCAAATCTCAGAAACAAGGTCTGCTAAAACTCCTTTTTATACAACCACTGTAATTCTTGCTGACTCAACGGTTTAGTCAAAGGTCTCCTAAGTATGCAAATACCCAATGTCTGCCCACATCATTTAACACCTTCGAAGTTTAAGTGTAGTGGTAGGATTGATAAATAAGGTAACATCAGCACTCTGTGACACAATAGGGAACTGTGTCAGGAGACTCTGGACTACCACACAGCCAGCAGTGCTGCTGCTGGCAAGGACAAAAGGACGGTGACAGAGCAGGGATTAAAAGAACAAGAAAGCCCAGCACGTCCAGCGAGCGTGCACATTATGGCATTGCTGCAAAGTGTTGTGTTGTAAAGGAAACAGGCAGTAAAAGTGACAACTACTCCTCTCTAATTTTATTTTATTTTATTTTTTTTAAAGCTACTCTTCAGTATAGTCCTCCGACAAATGGCAGAAACTACAGGAACTGTGCAACCTATTAGTTGTTTAAGTCTGTATTAGTTTATAAGTATAATTTGGGAAGCTGCTTCACTTTTGTCCTCAAGTCAAATTAATAATTCAACACTGTCAATTCCTCTATTAGTCATAGTTCCCAATAACCTTATGAAACATGTAGCGATAAGCAGAGAGATCAGAAATTTGTAAATGATGCAGCTCAGACATGTGACCTGGTTTCATAATTTGTACCCATGAACCATCTTGGCCAGCACAAAGCAGGACATTTCCTGAATCCAAACACGCTGTGGGAGCAATAGCAACTTCAGCTTATCTGATCTGAGGTTTCATTTCTACATCATTTTAGCATAAAGCCAGCTGATCTGCCAAAAGGTATTATGCAAGAGCCTGGAGAAAAGAACTAGCAGTCAGCACTTGGGTTACACTGGCAGCTAGATGGCAGGTTTTATTCTCCAGAAGCACTATCAAAGCCCAAGTCCAAGTAGATCTCAGAGGCCAGAGCCTCCCAGGCATGAAAAGAGCCTGTCAACATCCAAAAAGTGGGTAGCTCACTTAGGACTGTTCCAGTCCCAGGCAGAATCCTTCTGATGAAGGCAAGGTTCCTGACAACAGAAACACCACGTTTCAGCGATCTAGCAAAGGCTGTCAAACCCACAAATGGCTGATACTTCTGTAATTCACAGGGCACAGAACTGAGCTTCATCCAGAGACTTGCTCCTCCTGCTTCCCAGCAGCCATCCCAGAGCAGGCCCTATTACCGTCTTCTTCTGGAAGCACCTTAGGCTGCTTAGCCCTTACTCCATTATCTCGCCCTATCTGAATGAAGGAGGAAGAAAAGCTGAAGTTAATCCCTTGCCTGCTTGTGAAGTAGGCATCAAGTCTGTTACATTTATTCCTAAGTCATCTATAACTTTCTGGGACTGTTTTCTCTTGAATAGTCCTATGACAAGACTGACTCAGAAACTATTTTGAGATAAGTCTTATCAGAAGAGTTCAACCATTACCCCGTTCCATCAGTTGAAGAGACGGGGCAGCATGAAGGATGCCTTTACATCTCCATGTGAAATTTTGTGCTTTAGTAACTTTCAGTGATTGAGGTCAACATTTTCAATATAGGATACCCAGAGCTCAGTTTTCTAAGTCAATTTAAGTAAAATAAGTCTAAAAAACCTTTGGCCTAGACTTCAGAGGTATTGAATTAATTCAGCTCTTACACTATGTAGCATGTACAGCTAAAAAATCAGATTTTAAGGCACATAAGACATGAATATAGACTTTGGAAATGCTGGTTTAAAGTCAAAGATTTGAAACTGATCACAAAAGAAACCAGAGTCAGCTTGTGAAAATATTTTCTCTGCATTTTTTCTTAGCACATTTATGCCACAACAGTAAAAAGCATCACGCACACAGCAAAGAATTATTTGAGTTATGGCTTCGTTGGGCACATTCTTCTCTCTCTTTTTAAATAGATTTTAAAAACTAACATTAATATTACATTGCAGTGGAGGATCCATGTCCACAAATGTCCTCTTTTCAAAGCATAATCCATAATGGATGTACTTTTAATAAGCACCTTAGACATTGAGGAAATGTCACCAGAAGTACTAATGGACTAATAAATGTCCGCTAGGAAACATACCGACTGCTTCCACATAGCTGTGCTAAGCCTTATTTTCATCCATAATTCCTCGTCCTTGCAAATGTGTGACCCACGCACTTTGAATACTGCTCTGGTACCTCAGCTGGCTTCCTTCCAGAACTACTTTTATAGCACTTTCAGGAGATGTGCTCCTTTCGAAAGAAAAGAAATCTATACTTTTTTTTGTGGCACAGGTCTCAGCAGGCAGAACTCTTATGTCGTAGCTGAAGCATTCCAGCTTTCCCTTCAGTCCTCCAGATACCAAGCTACAGACAAAACTACCGGGCTTTTTTTTTTTTTTTTCCCCTCATTATTCCCTTGCTCTAAGCAAACCAAGACAGCACATTGAGAGCTGCAGCAATTAAATTCAGATGGTAAAACAAACTGCAGAAAACACTGACAAACCAACAAATTAGCACCTCAACAAGAACTCCCATTATTAGTTTTTTCATTTTCTGTCTAAGTCCAAACTAGAGGACTAAACCACTATCCTTAACTGACACAAGAGAGAAGGAAACCTCTTCTCTTTCTCTGTGGCCAAAATCCTTTGCCAGTTGTCTGCAAATTGAAACACCACAAAGTAAGAGCTTCTC
>VZZY01004129.1:103022-152589 GCA_013400335.1 Eurystomus gularis
CCCTCCTCATCAGTGTACTTCACAGAATTTGTAAATGAAAATTGTAAGAAGAAATAGCAAAGGCATAAAAGGATTCGACATTTAGAAATTTCCCAGGAGGCTGACCCTTAACATACATAGCCTCTATTATATTAGCATCATGGTCATTTTACAATGATTTCCGTCATTGTTTTGCATTTCTGTTATTTATTAATAAATTGTGGGCTTAGTCTTCTGCAGTGCATCCTGTCCTTCAGGATGGTCACAATGCTCTAGGCAGACTCCACCTCCCTCCGATTAATAAGCACAAGTGAGAAAGACAACATAAAATCAATAGATGTTCTAACCTATCTAGAGGTCAAAGACCTTACAGCATATCCACATTGTGTAACACAACATTGTGCAAGGACCTCAAGGTACTGCTGAGACAACCTGGCACCCACACACAGGGGCATGTCACGCTGAAGTAACAGCTTGGTCCCAAAAGCAGTAGAGCCATGTCAGAGATAAAGCTACCCATGAGGTCTATGAGCTCTGGCACAAGAGCCACAGATAAGGCTCCTCCTCCTTCCAAATGCAGGTTTCACCTCCACCATTTCATACCTAGTGTATGCACTACACAATATGCTGCTCAAACCTACAGCACTCAAATGTGCAGGGACCTGGGGGTTCTAGTCGACAGCTGGCTGAATATGAGAGCCAGCAGTGTGCCCAGGTGGCCAAGAAGGCCAACAGCATCCTGGCCTGTATCAGCAATAGTGTGGCCATCAGGAGTAGGGCAGGGATTGCCCCTCTGTACTCAGCACTGGTGAGGCTGCACCTTGAATATTATGGTCCTTTTTGGGCCTCTCCAAGAAGGACATTGAGGTGCTGAAGCATGTCCAAAGAAGGGCAATAGAGCTGGTGAAGGATCTAGAGAGCAAGTCCTCTGAGGAACGGCTGAGGGAACTGGGGTTGCTTAGTCTGGAGAAAAGGAAACTCAGGGAAGACCTCATCAGTCTCTACAACCACCTGAAAGGAGGTTGTAGCGAGGTGGGGGGTCGGTCTCTTCTCCCAAATGACAACTGATAGGACAAGAGGAAATGGCCTCAAGTTGTGCCAAGGGAGGTTTAGATTAGATATTAGGAAAAAAATATTCACTGAAAGGGTTGTAAAGTCTTGGAACAGGCTGCCCAGGGAAGTGGTGGAGTCACCATCCCTGGAGGGATTTAAAAGCCATGTAGCTGTAGTGCTGAGGTTTAGTGGTGGGCTTGGCAGTCATGGGTTAATAGTTGGACTCGATGATCTTAAAGGTCTCTTCCAACAAAAACAATTCTATGAATATTTTACAGCAAAGTACCATCTAATAACTTCTCTTTGCAATTAAATCCACTATAGGCTTGCAAACTGCTTATGTGAGCTGTCAGAATGTTCCCAGATTTGCTTGGAAATACAAAAAAAAAAAAACGAAAAAACCAAAACCCAGAACAGATTTTATGTTTAACTCAGCTAACAGTTAAGTGGTTGGCAGTAACTGTCCACAGAGTCCTGCGGAGGTCAATAAGCCTGAATTTAACAGAGTGGAAAAGAGAGAGTGAAAGGAGGCAGATCTTGTCACTGAAAGTATGACAAATGAGGAGGATGAACTTAACAGCAGTTTTACAAGAGACTAAAAGGAGCAAGACAAGTGTAAACAAGAAGAGAAAGCAGCACATTACTGTAATAATACTAAAAAGAGAAAGTTCCAGCTCAGGGCTCAGCTATGTGAAGAGGAGGCAGCTTGATGTTTGTTGTAGACTGGTTTTGGAGCAGAATCCCATGGGTTATGCCTCTACATGGGTATACTATTTGGGTTACATTTAGCAATCGGGTCTTGTTATTTAGCAACACAGATGTAGGACTTGCTGATTCATACAAGCCAACCCAGAATACGAAGTGTTTGGGTTCTCTTTTCCTGTTAAAGTCTTCGTTATTTACTGCCTGCAAGATTGCACTGAAGTTCCAGCCAAAACTCATTCCTGCTGTTTCCAATGCACATTCCAAGTACAAAAAAAAAAATGGCACCACATCAAATGTTAAAGTAAGATCACTATCATCCAGCTGCCAAACAGTTCCTACAGGTTCAGAGGCATAGAGTAACAGAAATCACGACCAGTGGTTCACCAGAATGGGCTGACAAGTGTTTCACACTTGCAGTATCGCACTATGGTATCACAGCATAGCAGGAGACATGGTGGTCTACAGGACAAATAACAACTTTACCATGAAAGGAAAGGATAGACGAGGCAGTGGCTCGTAACCCTGGGGCTACCCAGCGAGGACAGCATGCAGAATTGCAGAACAGGCAGAAAGAATCAGCACGGAAAGGGTAAAATAATCTTTTGACAGCAGAATAATCCAGTTGCCTCCAGGAATGTTACTCGCAATGTTAACCACAGCAGAGCCCAAGGACCAAAGCTGAGGTCCTATTGTGCTATGCAGCATAAAACCACTGACTAGCCCCTGCAAAAATGTCTGTCACTCATTGAGACAGATAGGGGGAAAGGCAACACAAATCTCACAAGCACAGGGACCTACACAATGGCAGTAGTTATTTTAGCTCCAGAATTTAAGAAATAAATTTAGGTCAGAACACAGTATGAAGAAACTAAGGCAATACTACAAGGATAATTTTAATGAAATACTGCAATTTAAGAAAACCTGGAAAGTTCTAATGCAGCTGTAGGCAATGAAGCCAGAAAGGCCTTAGAATACAGATGTAAATGAGTCAGTTCAGTAATTTGGCAAATTTAAGGAAGTTCAGACTGAAAAGCTGAAAAGAATTCCACAGTCCAACCACCTTCACAGTTTGTTTGAATTTCTTGCATCTATTTAGCTGTTGCAGCTCTTTAAACTTTCCTAAACCCAAGGTGACCTTTAAAAAAAACAAAAAAGAAAAAAAAAAAAACCCAACAAACCCTGAAAAATTTGCCAGCACATACAAACATATTCTAAAACACGCTGTCCGGAACAAACAGTCTCCAGAACAGGGCACCAAATAGTCTCTATAATAAACCATGAGCAATTAGTCTGCTGGGGAACAAATTAGCTCATTTCATTTCAGTACAGTAAAGGTGGTTGTCATGCTCCAGGGGTGAACTGTGGGGTCTTTTCCTGAGCGACTCTTACTGGAAGCCCACCAGCACGTACCTGCCAGAGGGAACTGAGAGAGTTTCCAAGGCCTGGGAGGCAAAGCTTTGCACTGGCCTGCTACAAATCTCCAAAATACTCTCTCCCAAGCCCTCATGCTCCATTAACATGCCCTCGAGAGCTAGAACCCTCTGGTCCACCAGCATATGCTCTCTTAGTCTTATCTGCTGCCTCTGAGTCTGCCCATTCCATCCCACCCCTCCTTGCTTCCCAAAAGTAGAGAATTTGTCAAGTGAAAATCTATCAAACTTTATATCAAGTCAGGTTTCTAGATACAAAGGTAGAAATATAGAATATACACACGGATAAACAAACATAAAACATAACTCTAAGCTATGCCTCACAATATAATCCTCTCCTGACTCTTTTCACCACCACTCCTGTAAAATGTGTGTACTCAAATTTAAATGTAAAAGCCACATACCCAGGATTCAGTTACTTCACCTTCCAATACATAGTCCTGCCATTTTCAGCTTCTAGGGAGTTCAAGACTGGAAGTGATTTTGAGCTTTTTTAGGCCCTCTTATGTTGTTTTCAACCCAAGGTTTGGGTAGGCATGTGCTATTTAGAACCAGCCATTTCAAGATGGGATAGCTGGAGAACCAAAACTCCCGCAGAAAGGCTGAGAACAGAGAACTGCCTCAGGTTCTCATCTGTACCATTACTGTTTTGGGAAGTCTACGGACAGCTGAGCTCAGCTAGGAAGCAGTATGACTAAGACATATGCACACTAAACACACTTCCTGATACAGGATTTACAAAGTGCTGTACAAGACTTAAAAATGCTGTGAAAAACAAAGGTTACTATTTTATTTATTAAAAAAGTAAATAGAGATGTAGCCCAAGAGGGATAAAGGATGACTATGTCCTACACAATCTGTGCACTCCATCCACACGGAAAGGCAGATGGAGCCAAGAGGGAGCTCTGAGGACAAAAAGGGGGAGGGAGGGAAGTGATTGTCTTGCGTGAGAGAGAAACCAGCCCAGGGCTGCGGCATGGAGCAAATCCTGGAAAGTGGAGACAGGGAACAACTGTCTTCCTTCCTAGAACTGCTGTGAAAAGCAACATTATGGGCTCAGAGTATGGGACAGTTGACACTTGACTGCCACAGTCACGACAAGCCTCCAAATCTTCTAGCAGCTAATGAAATGAAGAGATCGATACTGAAATAAAACGTAGCAGACAAACCCCCTCACTATCTGCAAAGCAGGACAAGTTTAGAAATCTCCACTCCTGCATGTCTAACTGTTTAGATGGGCTGACATCCCAGGTCCTAGGTATTAGGAAGAAAACTCAGCAGCACCTGAAAGTCAGTGCCATGCTAAAAAAATAACCTACAGAAGTGAGAGATTTCCACAACTCTAGGAAAACCTTAAAGTGCCCTAGTACTTAACACTGTTTTTCCCATTTAATTTCTTACTCATTGACAGCCACAGAGTGGTCATCACGAACAAGCTGTTGAGGGTTCTTCCTAGGCCAGATGCCTTGGATACTTACAGGTCATCTCCCCTGCCAAGGCAGAAGGTTTCGTCAGCAGTGGCTGCTTCACACTCTAGATACAGACAAGTTGGATCATTACTCAGTTTATCAACTGTAGACAACAAAGACTTGCACACTTCTAGACCGGCCAGACAACCTTATTTAAGAAAGTTAAAACTAGTAATAAATTATTTTGTCTGCAGGAACCTTTTCCTTTTCCATTTCCTCTTACGTTTCTCACCTCTCCTCTGCCTTTTATTGCAGCACAATTTCTTTAGATTAAACTGCCCTCCTGGTATCACTTTATTTGAATTACTGGATCTTCTAACTGTTTATTATAAAACAACATTCAAATATTTTGAGATCTTAACTGAATAAAGCCAGTTCTGTCAGGGAAAATATTTACAGTAGCTTCACAAATTGATACTGATTTCAGCTTCCTGAACCTCATTACAGTAAGCTGGGCACTACTGTGAAACAGAAACAAACAGGAGATGAATGAAAACAAACACGTAGAAACACAAATAACTGCTTAGAGTGACATTAATCATTACCAAAACAACCCGTCAAAAACATCCCTCTGACTGGCATCTGTCAAAACATCTCAGCAGTTCATCATCGCACAGGCCCTGTTCAGGTGGAAACAGAATGTGCAACCACCAGCACCACACATCTCACACAGCTCTGAATTTCTAAGTGAATTATTCTGTATCTTAGAGCACTCCAGACCTGCCTTCTTTCACAGGATTTTGCTCCTCTTCCTCCTGGACGGCCAGGAACCATCACTGTTCCCTCCTCCTCAGAGGGTGCCATGTCTGGCAGCTAATTCTGCAGAATGAAGCGTTGCTTACCCTTGGGGTTTCCTGTCCAACAACCCACAAGTGATGGTAAAACACTGGAAATCAAGTCCTATTAATACAAAGGTAAAAACCTACCCAAACCATTAGCCCTATTTCCTCTCATTTCCTGACTGGACATGGTTTAGCAGTCCCCTAGCTATAGCAAATCCTAATAACACAGTACCAAAGAATGAAGAATCTGTTTCTCAGAGAGGAGACAAAGGAGAGCAGCAGTTCAAATCCACATCCCACCATGAGCAGCAGGTGCCAGACCTGGGAAGAGTGAGGCAGAACAGCTCCTCCTTTCCTCTCAGAAAATATAAGGCAACTACTTTCCTGCTAAAGTACCTTCCTTACCGAGCACAGGTAGAAAATTTTGCTGGCTGAGCAGGACAGATCTTTTGCCAGGACATCATGGCACAACAAGGCCAACTACTTCTTTACAGATGTGTCTACTCAGCCAAGTTTCCTTACCCTTGACAGATGAGGAAACCCCTATGTGAAATGAGCAGCCACAGAGCAGAAGTAAACAAGCCTAGCACTTATAAACTGTTTGGTATCCTGTTGGTCCATAAATAGTTATTGTTACCCAGGAGATCAGATCTGTCCAAAGGAGAAAAAATGCCTGATATATGTGTGGACTAAAATCATCAACAAGGGAAAAGAAACAGAGAGTTTGTGGTTTTCCTATTTTAGTTTTCTTTGCTTAAACCAGGACCTGTAAAGCATACTTTGCCTTCTTCAAATTCTAGGCATCCTTTCTCAACCATTTCAAAAGCAGCAGGAACAAATCCAGCGATGACAGACTGCGTGCTGGCCTGTTTAATCAGAGGCTTGGGACCAGCATCTTCCTCTGCAGATGCCGAAACTCCACAGACACTCTAAGAAAATCAAAAGCAGAAAGAGCTGGCCAGCACTGGCTTGAAGGAGTTGCCTGTTTTGCCATGGGTTACATTAGTAGTGCCTGGAGCTGTCTACCATAGCTTTAAATACCTACCCATCCACTAGGTTACATATTTACAAACAAATTATTAAAATATAAATGAAACTTGAAAAATAAATATATGCTGTGCTACTTATCCCTAATTCACTGCTTGGTGAAGCATCTGGTGTGGCTTTGGACATATCTGAGACCATTCCAAGGCTGGTGCTTTCTTTCCAAAATGGAGCTGGAGACTCTCCCACCACAACAGCTTCTGTCTTACAAACTCGCTCATGCTGCAGGTTCGGGGCCAGCAGTGCCCAGCCAGCCCAGGACAGCACACCACAGATGCAAATGATGGCTGCAGGGAGAGGGAAAACCTGTCCTAAACAGCTTTCCCTTGTCATTTTTAGGTGACTTAGCACTATTCCACCTTTCCTTAAGCATTCATGGGAAGTATTTATATTTGGAACAGCTCATCTATGGGCCAGTCTTTGCTCTCAGTGTAAAACTTCTGTAATAAAAAATAAAGAAAACCAAACAAAAAACAGATCCAAGCCCAGAAACAAATACTTCTGGTGGTGAATACAGCATCACCTTCCATTAAAGACAGCAGAGATTCCATAACAGAGGCGTGTCCAAAGTAAAAGCAGATGCACACACACTTTTTTATTAAGGACAATAGATAAAGCACTGTGGTTTTGTGCACTGGTGTATTTATATATTCTTCTGGTTTCAGGCTCTCTGAGACCCCACAGAAGGTCACAGATATTTTAATCTGTTTCATTTGTAGATAAATTAATACATTTCTCAGGAATCTCTTTACCATGCTGACATCACTTTCAGCAGTGCAATTCTACATCTGTTTCTAGCTATGTCCTGGTATAAACACAAACCTAGGTTGGCACAGCTGATAGATTAGAAACATGCTAAAAGTGGTGTGACACAAACATCAATTTTAAGAGAAGAAACCATATAAACCTCTAAAATCTTTAAAAAATTATTTTCTTTTTTTTTCCATAAATGGTACAGGATGTTATTTGAAACGTACACAATTCTGAAGCTTACATGAGTTGTTTAAGCTTGGAAGAATAACAAAGTAGCATGGCAGATGCAATGATTTTTCAGGAAAATCTCAATGAAACATTTCTCTTAAAAGAGCTGGACGCAGTTTATCTGGTTTACAAGCTGGATGCTGGAGTAAGCTACAGCCCTGGCTTGTACACAGAAGGTTCCCGTGCCAGTAAACCAATGACTCAAAGTGCTCCAGAAGAAAAAAAAGACAGGATCATTCTTAAAGGTATGACAGATGACACAAAAAGAAAACAACTCTTTTTCTGAATACATCTTCAGAATTTAGGAAAATAGAAGCAGAATTTAAAAGCATAGTGAGTATACTAGTAAAATATGCCCTCCCATCGCAGCCAGCTTCATGGCAGTATGTGCTAACACTCTTGCCTTGGATTCCAGCACTGCAAGTGATTTGAGTTGGGTTGAACCAGTAAGCAAGAGTCCTTGGGAAACTACAGGAACTTCACCAAGCTACTGTGATCCCTGACACTATTACAACAGTTACGACACTGCTTCTATAGCATTTAGTAATTAATTTATGGATTTTACTCTGCTGCATAGTTAGTTCATAATTATATTAAAAGGTACCAAGAAAATAATTGCCAAAGGAGCTTATGCTGTTCACACTACAGTTGAAATCAGAGCTTCTACAATGTTATCTGAACAACATTCTCAAGTGACTTTTCACATTTCTACAAAGAGAATTTTTAATCTTTCCAGTTTTTACCTTCATTTGCCTAATGTAGAGTTGGAGGATTCCCCAGACTGTTTCTCTTGCATAAATTAGATTTGCTTTTCATCCATATTCTTAGCCAATGTACACTGGCTCGCTGACAGCACTTGCATGCACTGGCACTCCTGAAACATCTCAGCAATAGAACAAAGTGTGATAGTAAGAGAGGAGGAGGGGGAAAGGTAGAAGAGGAAAACAGGTTCACGTGAAATCTACCCAAAGATAGGAAACTTGATGAAAACCAGCAGTGGGGAGTTCAGAAGGAACAATTATCCACTCTTGAACACAATTCAGAAAACTTTGAGGGAAGCTGCATGTTTTTCTACAGCAAGAAGGAATCACTGGTGACAGACAGAGCCTCAGAGAGACCAGGGAACTTCTTGGGGCTCTTGGACAATGATGAGCTGGGCCAATAAAGATGAACCTTCAGAGATTCAAAGTCAGAGTTTTAATAAAAAGAGAGATACCAAAAAACCACTTTCTTAGGGGGATTTGAGGAAAAGAAGGTAAGACATGCGTATGAAAACCACAGCGATATTACATACACTGCTTAATTTTCATGCTCACTGATATTTTTCATTCGTTTCGTTATATTTCATACTCGCTGGTATTTTCATTCACTCAAATGCATTCAGATCCTCAAGCAATCTTTGCTGCGAGACTTTTCCTGAAAGTTAAACATTCTTCCTGATACAGCTTTAGAGCAGATGAGCCACAGCAACAGAGCCCAAATACACATGCACCATAGAATTTGCTTATTTGGTGGTACAAGATTAAGTTTATTGTTACTACTACCAATCATCATGTTCACACAAATAGAGTTATTTATTCATACATTTGCAAAGTTGCCCTCCTCCTTTTTTTTTTTTTTTTTTAAAGTTCACAGTCTAGAAATAACTATAGTATTCTGGGAAAAAAAAGGCAAAACAAAACAAAAAATCCCATCCAGTTCCCACTCTGCCTTAAGATGCTGTGTACCCATACTGAAGTAAGAGCGCACATGCTCTGCACCTTTTTCAAAGCTAGAACGGCACTCGCTTAGTGAGCTCCATGTGCCTGTATTCCAGCTTTAATCTAGCAGTCTCACTTAATTCAGAAGTCATGAAAAGGAATTTGAGGACAAACTTTTCATGCACAAAGCCTGCACATCACATGGACTCACATACTTTCTTTTTTTAAAAAAAAACCCAACTATTTGAGAGAGGTTAAGCATGAAAGATTTCAGCTCAAAAAATGCCTCTGATGTAAGATCTACTGTCATGATTAGCACGCGGGAATTGCATGCACTACTTTGCACATCTTTTTTAAGGCTAAAAAGTCAACCTGGGATACAGAGCGCAACCTGCATGAACTGAAGACATGAACCAGATCCCTGCCTCCTGAGCAACAGCTCCCCATACCTCTGTCTGGTGCTCAGGCTGGCTTACAGAGTTTTTGCAGTCCCATCACTTTAGCTCTTCACTCCCAAACCCCCTTGGTGGGGTTTGTATCATGATTTGGTAATTCCATAAACTGGATGAGTGAACTAATCTGGATTAAAAACAACCTCGCACAAAATGAGTAGATGGATGGAGGATTTTGGTTTGGTTTTCTTTAAAATCTACTCTTACGTTGTGCCACATCTATTTCAACCTGACTGAAACAGCCTGCACATCTTCAGAGGCTGTCAGAGGTGAAAAAAGGAGCTGTTGCCATTGAAGTTTGCTTTGAAGTACAAGCTCCTGCTGGTTAATTGGTGCTACAAATTTAAGAACTAGCAGAGAAGTTCTGTGTACAGTTTCATCTGCTCAGTTCTGAAATTATGTTCCTGATCATAGCTCTATACAAAAAAAAACCAAACCAACAAACCCAAATGCAGCTAATATGTTGCGGAGAAATTAGTTATTCAACTGTGCTTTACACAGAGCATTGACTACTACCACTTCAGTACCAGAGGTTTGCAACACTCTAAACATGAGTTATGAAATGTTGCCTCTTAATCCCAGCTTTCTCCTGCAGCCAAGGCAGGTGGAAGCGACTGAAGGAGTCAGGGTGTTGTGAAGGGCAATCCAATTGCCCCAGTTATAAATAGCAACAACAGCTCGGACGACAATCCTAGTTTGAACATTAAAAGCAGATGCCTCCTAACAGACTAGTGTGTGTTCACTAAAGAACAGTCAGCTGTGACAAAATATTTTGTGAGATAACATACTTTTCTCCTTTAGGCAGAAGTGTGAGAGATTTAAGTCCCTCAAATGAGCACGTGACAATAAAACGAACATAGGAATTATACCTGTTGTATACTCTAACCCAATTCTGTCACTCAAAATCTACATCAATATATACTTTAAGAAATCGTCCTCTTTATAAGGGCCTTCAAGTTGTCTGTAATACCTAACATACTAAGTGCAGAGCTGGAAAAGTGAGAAAATTTTCATGCCAGAACCAACACGTAAGGGAGAAAAAAGGCACTACTTCATACAAATCACAAGGAAGGAAAAGTAGAGCAGTGCAAAACGCTCCCTTTGCCAGCCATGACAGTGGGTCAGTAGCTGACCACACAGGAAGATGTATTACTGGAAAAGCCGTGGAGCTCTGGGTGGGGAGGTGCTGTCCAGACACCAGAAGTGATCTGAGGAGCGTTCCTGTGTGCATGTTTTGGCTTGCGTGTTTATTTAGCCTGGGTTTTACAAAACACAGAGTAAGGAGGTAACAGGAGCTTGGAGAAATGGGAAACACCAACGGCTTAATCAACCAGGGCACTGTCAATTCCTCTTTCATCCCCCTTTTCCCCTCCCCAGCTCCTTTAGCCAGAGATAACCAAGGAACTGAGGGAACCTAATGATGTTCAGCATTGCCCAGGAGAAAATACACCAGCATAAATTTGTCCCTGCAAATTCAAACCTCAATAATGCAACAATAAATATTTCCTTCATCTTTGCTGTGGGGACAGGCAGAATAAGCAAGATACAGGATCTGTGAGGAGATGCGATAAGGACTCCAGGTCAGTGCTCCAGCACACCCAACCACCCTTTTGGGCACCAGCATGTACAAATTTCCTTACAGTGCTGTGATTACAGCAGTTACTGGGACATCAGATGTAACTTCAAGCTCTGAAACAATCTCCACCGTCATCATACGCTGTTTTTGAATGCACAAGCACAGAGCAAGAGACTTAAAGAAGGGTTAAGGAGTTTGAATACTATCCATTCATAGAGCAGGACTGACCTTGTTTGGAAGGAAAGCAGAAAATCTCTCTCATAGCAGTGTCTGGGACGCAGGGACTCTGACTTCAGTGACAGCCTTGAAAAGTGTCCAGTCTTTCACTGGATACAAGCAGCTTTCACAGTTCAAATTAACAAAATGAACCACTTCAGTGTATTTCCAAATGAGATGTACATTATACATATATTTAGAAGACAAAACAACACCTATTATCAATTACTAATTCAGCATATATATACACAATTTTATATATCTTTAAAAAATTAAGAGATATTACCCCCTGCACCTGAAGAGACTGCAAAATACAGAGCAGCTGGATCACACCACAGTCAGGGAATAGTTTTGAATTCCCATAGCAATCTTCAGTGCAAAACTAATTATCTAGCTTATTTCATCAGTGAGTTCTCATGAACCATGTGAACCTGCCATCCTTTGGCTTCTTCTGCTCTCCTTAAATAGTGAATCACAAAGAAGGCAGCTGTCACCTGCACTGACAGTCTCTAAGCACTGAGCTCTTGCCATGTCACTTCAGTAGCAGCCCATGCTGGGTATGGCAGTAATTCACAAAGCACCAAGACAGCCAAACATGAATAAAATCAGTTCTAAGCATAGGGTTAAAAATTCTCGTTTAAAAATATTTTTTCTGAATATCTAATTAACAAAGCAGGTAAGCGTGGAAGGGAAAGATGCTCTTATGTGCTTATTATAAGAGGCACAGCTTCCTGGAAGGGGATATGGAAATGAATGGGGAAGTATTTGGGATGAGGGGATCACACTTTATATCATCCTGACCCCTACTAAAGCCCTTGCTAAAGCTCCAGTTCCACCTGAAGCCTCTATCTCCCAGTTGCATGAAAGAATGCCCGTAAGACTTTTATTCTGCCTGACGCATAAAAGCTACATAAAGTGTATCTGCAAGACAGCAATGGCTAAGAAATGTTTGCCAAGCTCCGGTATCAAAGAGACAGGGGCCTACCCTGCACACTCTAGAAAAAGGCCTTTTGGAGCTGTCCCAGCCATACACAACTGGCCTGTGGATGCAGAGAAATGCACAGGAGTCTATGCCCTACAACAGTAAGCAGGAATTAAACAGCAGGAAAAAATACACAGAAGAATGGCTTGAGAAAAAGCCCCTGCAATTTCCATGGCTGGCATAAATCTGTGTCATGCATTCCCTGCTGATACGAAAGATTAAAAAATTCTGAACTTTACGTACAAAGAAACAATTCAGCATGAAAATATAAATGCAGAAGAGTTCACAGGAAAGCTATTTTTCCTCAGTGGAGAGCAGGCTGCAGTATTAAAAAATAAGAGAAAAAAAAAATTAAGACCGTGAAGAAAATGCCAATTACTAATTGATAGAAATGTTGCACCGGAATAATCAAACAAACCAAACTGAATTTGTTTCTGAACTAACTTTAAAAAGTTTGTGAGTCATATAAGACTATTTCTTAGCACCAGTTGACTAGAAGGAGATGTTTATGACCATATCCTTGGTGCTAAAAATAGTTTTATGTATCTGAGTCACAAATGTTAAATTCACTATTTTGGTCACAACATCTAAAGACTTGCTGTGTATTGAACATCCTCTTTCCCCTTTATTCAGAAATCCCTTCAGATACTCTTTAAGTACTTCTTTCCCATGTTCTCTTACTAAACACAGATTTACAAGTCTGCAGACATTCCCGCTCCATTTACTGCCTCCTCTAATTTCTAGTATTAGCTGCCAACTTACAAGAGCTGGTGGTTGGAAAATCGTCAGTAGCTGAACTGTCCTGGGCTGGCATGTCAACCGCAAGCTGTGGGCAGAGGTCTGCTTTCTCATTTGACAAAGAATAGGGCATAGAAAGAACTATACACAGGCGGCATCGTTTCCAGAGTCAGGCCAGACACGCAGGAGACTGCAGTGTTACCACTGCAAACACAAGTTAGTGCCTTCTACAAAAAGGTCAAAGCATTAGCTCCAGACTTGCAGGTGACCTCAGACCTACTAAAAATAGTCCAGTTCACTGAACTACTGATGCCATTTAACCAAAGATGATTGTCATCATCTTTGCATCATTTTGAAACCAGTAACCTTACTTCAAGCACATTGAGTCATTTTCCACTGTTGGGAGATTTGAAAGAGGGAGAATCATATTCTCCTGGAAAGTGAAAAATTAGGTAACTCCTTCATTTGCCCTGAGCAGCAGATGCAGCCCAGGTAGCCAGCTTCTGCACAGAGATGCAGCCCTGAGATCAGGCATCCATTTCTCTTGGCGAGGAGCCACTGTCATGATTCAGATCACAGCATGTTTTGCTGAAGCTGCGTCAGTCTGCCTTTAAAGCATAATAATTAACAAACCCAGAGCCTAACAAACAAAACCAGTCACAGGTACAATGGATTAGACCAAACATCCATTTTGCCCAATACTTGATGTGTGTCCATTGGACAATATTGGATAATATTTCATTAAAAAGCCTTAGAAACAGGGAATATATGAAGCTATGCTGCCTTCAACATCTATTTAGATTCCAGCCTCCTGTAACTTAAGGGGCTTCTGTGCCTGTTTCTGAGTCCTTATGGTTGATACATCTTGACTGTCAATATTTTTTCTTTTTTTAATAATCTTTTGCCCACTAAGTAATGTATTCCCAGCAAAATGTGATCAGAAATAGCATGAAGTAGCCCTTCCCTTTGTTTATTTTAAACCTGACAAACAATACTTACATTTAATATCTCCAGCTCTTGTACAGAGAGAAGCAATTACCTAAACAACTTCTCCATGCCATTCACTATGTTACACACAGTTGTGAATGCCCTCTGCTTGCTCTACCTCAAACCATAAAGTCCAAGTCTATTCAACCTTTCTGAGCATGGAAATAGCTCCATGGTTCTGTTTAGTATTTATTACCACTATATATACCTAATTGTTCCAGATCTCTTTCAAAATTAGTTGAACAGAATTAGATATGTTATTGATGATAGAAGCACAAGAAGTATTTATACAGTGTCATAACATATTATTGGGTTTTCTGCATTTATCTCTTAATATATCCATGGTCTTTCAACAATCACTGGTCACTAAGTCACAGAACCATCCACAGTAATTCCAAGGTCTCTTTGCAGGTTTACAGTACAAGAAGGACATTAAGGTGCTGGAGTGGGTCCAGAGAAGGGCAACGAAGCTGGTGAGGGGTCTGGAAAGCATATCTTACAAAGAGTGGCTGAGGGAACTAGGGCTCTTTAGTCTGGAGGAGACTGAGAGGAGACCGAGAGGAGACCTTATTGCTCTCTACAACTACCTAAAAGGAGGCTGTAATGAGGCTGATGCTGGTGTCTTCTCCCAAATTACTAACGAGAGGAAATGGCCTCAAGTTGCGTCAGGGAAGGTTTTAATTTAGATTAGATATTAGGAAGAAATTCTTTACTGAGAGAGTGGTTGGGCACTGGAACAGACTGCCCAGAGAGGTGATGGAGTCACCATCCCTGGAGGTGTTTAAAAAACGAGTAGATGTGGCACTTGAGGCTATGGTCTAGTGGCTAGAGAGATGTTAGGATGAGGGTTGGACTTGATGATCCTGGAGGTCCTTTCCAACCATAATGATTCTATGATTCTGTGATTAGGTATATGCTGTCAGATCAGTCACCTCAACAAACACTACCTTACGTCTACCAGAACTGAATTTGGCCTGCTGTTTTGTTGCCCCATCACTTAGCTCTGTGAGATCCCTCTGACATTTCTCACAGTCAGCTTTGGTCTTGCTACCTGGAAAAATGTGTCAGTACTTTATTATTCATCCTCTGTTCCAGATAGTTTATGAGCACTTGGAGAAGCAGAGATCCCACCACACATTCTCCTGTGGTCTCCAGGGGTAACATGTCTGTACTGTCCAATTTTCTTATTTTTTTCCATACACTTTCCAATCTTTACCTAGTCACTACCTAACCACTACAGGATTACACCAGTTTAATTTCCCAAAACTCTTTGAAACACCAAGTGCTACATTGTTTTTGTTTTGTTCTGTGTTTTAAAAGAAATCCAGACATACTGTACTAGTTAAATCACCTTTATGAAATGTACATCCAGTCATTCAAACTACATGAACTTCCTGCTCACTGCAGGGGGCCTGGACCAAGTGACCTTTAAAGGTTCCCTTCCAAACCAAAGCATTCTATGATTCTGTGATGTGCAGGACAGAACTTTCTGCTGCAGTTTGACTCCTCTCTATTATTGCCTTTATTCCCGTGAATGAACACTAGTTCTGTTCTAATAGTTTTTGCTGAGGTGCCCAATACAGAAACAAGGCTCACTATCAGTTTCCAGCTTCCCAAATGCTCCACGGGCCCCTCTTGAAAAGCCTGACACGTATTATACTACTTTTCATTCTTCCATTCTAAGGCCAATTTAAGCAATGATTATACACAACTGTGTGTAACTCGGCAACTTCACCACTGAGTTCTTCACAAAGTGAGAACTTTTCCTAGCAATTCATTGCGCCGATTTGCTCCAAAATGTCAACCTTCTGTCAGCTTCCCCCAGCCTGTCCCCAGAAAGGAAGGCTCCACGTGGGAACCGTTCTGCGGTGAATAGCAATGCAAATAACTCCTCTGCTACAGCTTTACCCTCCCTTCGCTCGTATGTAATACTATGATCATCTATCAGCCTATCGGGATCTCTGGCAGGCATTCTGCTTTTGACAGTTAGACAAAAATCTTTATTTTTTTTAATGCCTTTATAAAGTTGTTCCTCAGCTTTTTTTTGGTCTACCTCATTATGGTTTATATTTAACTTTCCAAATGTAGTGCTCTTTCCTGTTCTCCTCATTTGGATACAACTCCTGCTTCAGAAAGATGACTTATTTCTAGGGGCCTTGTTTACTGTTAAAGCCAGTTCTTGTTCGTTTTTGTGGCTTGCTTTCAATCTCTTATTTCCCCTCCCTTCTTGGCCTTTCACCATCAAAACTGGACATAGTATTCTAGAAGTCTTGTGGGAGTTTTGGGGGGGTTGGGTTTTTAATTTTAAATCAGTGCTACACACATAATTTCTCAACTTAGGTGTGTACATATAAACCTGAGATAGCATTTCAGCAATGATATTTTGTTGAGATTGCATGAAGTTTTCTGTGTCCGTTTCCAAGACAGAGTTTTTCTCTCTTGAGGGTATAATCTTGTTTCTCCCAGATGTCTTTTTTCACATTGGATGTACTAACATATATTTTGTTGGACAGCAGCCATTTAAATCAGGCAATCCAGATTGTTCTCTAAAAGTAACCAATCCTTTATTTAGTACTCTTCAATAAACGTATCATCTGCACACTTAACCTAGATTTTTTCCAGCTAGGTTTACTGATGAAGGTATGAAGCGTTGCGAGAATGAGAACCGATTGACTGAGGACCTCATTAAAAAAACAACAACAAAAAAAAAAACCCAAAAATTTAGTCTTTCCTTACCAGCAGACACATTCTGAGATTTCTCAGGGCATTGCTCTTCAATCCATCTAGCTTGGTAAAGTCTGAACTCTCATTTTTACCATTAAAGAAGAGACAAGTTACTACCTCTTTGCATGGTTTTAGTTCAATGCAGTTAGCTATGGGGAGAAGGTGACTAAACAGCGATCTGTAAGTAGCTACTGATGGAGAGGGCAAGTAACACTTGAGATTCTAGCAGGCAAAAAAACTCCTTCTTGAAGCCAAAGTCTTAAATGAATTTTAAATTAAAATAAGATAAATATTTTTGCAATAATGAGTCTATCCATATGAATAACACAGTGCATTATTACCAGATTCTCCATCAATTGAATTATTTAGATTAAGCTAACTAGCCTGTGATCCATGATGAATTTCCTGGAAGAAAACATCATGTCCTGTGCATTGAAACAAATCAGGACAAAGGACCATTAATGGTATTTTCTGGCCTTAACTCTACTAAACAGTCTTCCTTCTTTAGTGCATAGAATTTAGCTCTGCAGAATCCATATGTAACAACAGCCATGCCTTAGAGGGTAGTTAGGTTTCAGCTGTATAAAGAAAGGACGGCTTCAGCTTCAGATATCTCACCACAGTGAAATTGCCCTATATTCCTTTTCTATGCTATTTACATTTAATATGTACACAAACATAGATTTAAAAGCACTCCGAAAATTCTTAAAAGAAGAGGATGACAATGTACCTACCTCTTTTTCTAGTATTTATTTATATTCTAATCAGAGTTGCAAAATTCACACAGGGGATAACACTGATAATTGTTTCATTTACACTGGTGATGGAGAACATAGTCTCAACACTCAGTGTTTTGTTTTGTTTTTAAGGCCTGTCTGCAGTATCTGCTGGTTACAACCCAATGCCAGATTTTTATTTTTATTTTTTTAAAGTTTGCAGATACCATGTTTGCTAATAAAAACAAAGAAAATACCACCAGTTTTAAGCTTGGTCTGAAGGCCACGGTCACCCAACCTAACCTCCGTATGTGCAAGTCATGAAAATTCCCTCAGAAGAAATAAAATGTATCTTTTAAGAAAGTATTAGTTGTGTTAAAAAGTCCACAACCTCCTCTGCCAAAGAGGTCACTGCACTACAGCATCTTTTCCACATGCATTAGAGAAGCTTGTACAAAGGTCAAATAACCATTTGGTCAAGTTTTCCATTGGAAGAACCAAACTGAGATCCTTGAGCCTCAGCAGTATAATGTTCTTTGCCAATGTGTCCATGCTCAGAAAGACTGAGCAAACAGACTTCAGTTTGAGGCTGAGCAAGCAGAGGGTATTCACAACTATGTGCAACACGGTGAATGGCATGGAGAAGATCTTTAGGGGATTTCCTCAGTACAAGATTTGGAGATATTAAATGTAAATATTGTGCATCAGGTTTAAAATAAACCAAGGCAAGTGCTACTTCATGCTATTTCCAATTACATTTTTCTGAGAATAAGTTCCATAGCGGGGAAAATCTTCCAGAAATTCTATAAACTCCTTGAAATGCAGAAGTCACAGGGTGCACTAGAGAAAGCCATAAGCCAAATTTAAAGGTAAGTTTTGATCAATCTGTTATGGTTACATTTCTCATTTCTGAGAGCTATCAAACAGTGCTGCAACCTCCCATGCATTCAGAGGGAAACAAATTCTGAAGAAACTAGTAATACTTCAGCTTACAATAGCTTCTCACCACAGTAAGATGCAAACCTTGTTAATAACATGTCTTAGACTCTCTGGAAAGCCTCCAGGCACCTGAGGGATGCTTTACCTAGTTCTCCTAAGCTAAAAAACCCAAAAGACCACACTTTACTACTCCAGATAACTTAATTTGTCACTTCATGACCGAGGCTTCCCGAGGATTGCATCATCTGGTGCCATCAGGGAGCTTGACCACACATCTGTATCATGCACTGACAATATCACTTCCTTTATTATCCAAGAGTAGATACTCTTTGCGCAAGCTCCTAGTCAGACTGAAATCAATTAAGTCATCACCACTGACCACTCAAACAGCCCAGAATTTCAACACTGAACCAGTCAAGTGACAGAGTAATGACACTTTTCAAGACTTTCTCCGCAGCTCGCTCACCTTAAGCATGAGAAGTCATCAGGGGAAGAAGGAAAAAAACTCAAACCAGTCAAGTAATTACTTACTTTGGGAAGATGACAGTCATGAGAGCTGATGCATAACCAGGCTTGCACACTCCCTCAGAGAAATTTGCATACTTTGATACCAATTCTGGAGGCCTGTGAAAAAGTAAGTAGAGAGTCAGGACTCTCCTGGCTTTTGCAATCATCCAAGTTAATTTTTTCCTTATAGCTTTTCTGAAAAACAGCTGTGAGGGATAACAGCAAACACAGATGGGTATTTATTTGCTGCAATATAAAATCACAGAACAACAAACAAAGGATAGGGTTAAAGATATCTGAAATACCACCAAACCACTAGTTTTACTGAAATATTTTCATACCTAGGAAGGTAACGCACATAGAAGAAAAGTATCAAGGTATCATTTTAGACTTTAACCTTTCAAAAGGAAGAGAACACAAACAGTACTTTGCTTCGGCTATTTTTCTCAAGTATGATCAAAGTTAAAATTATAGAAAAGGATTATTTAGAATATTATTTAGAAGATGCCTTTCAAAGCATTTGGAACAAACTGCTTAGTAGTTCTGAAAGGCCATCATCAAGGGATGCAAGCTTTCAGTACCTGGAACAGGTGACATTGCTGCTGTTCTGTTGCGATGTGCTGTAATTCCGCTCACCTAGTGATTTCAGGGCCAAATTTAGAAAATTGGAGATTTTCTTTTTTTTTCTTTTTTTTTTTTTTTTTACACACAAGATTAGGTACTCAAGAAAAGATATTTAAGTCCTGTACATACTTCTACCATAGATCTACTGAGTGACCTGGAAAAAACATTTAATTTTATTTGTGTCCGTATTCATCACCTGCAAAATTTTTACATTCATCCCTTTCACAAAAATATTACAAGGGTTAACTCACTTCTGCTTTTGAAGTAACATGAAATACCTTGATGACAGTCAGTATGAGAATTATTAATATTCCTTAAAAAAAAAAAAAAAAAAGACATTTACAGTTACATGCTCAACATTCAGTGGAAGTTGCAAGTGTTAACTACCACAGAAAGTCAATCGATAATATTGTATTTGTTCCATCATATTGTTAGCAGTAGGCAAGCAATGAAAGGTTTTTTCCTACAGGTCAACAGTAGGAATCAAATGAAGATGACAGTACAGGTCTGCGGAGCAGATCCACAAAAATAATTGTGAAGAGTCCATTATTATCACAGCCATGCTTTCTTTTCCAGGCATTACCAACACATATATCACCGACATCACTTAAATAGCAAATTGCTGCTAAATGCAATGAACATGGATTCAGAGAGCTTCAAGTGAGACCGTTGAGCTGAAGACAAGGTCCTGGAGGGACTGTGAGCAGTGGAGCACACAGAACCCTGGCTGGAAAAATTATGTCTCTGAATGATGTCTCTGAATGTCTTCATGCCGAACTAGTAGTAATTATCCTTCCTGTATTGGTCCTGGGGTCACCTCGCAAGAGATCACTAGGCAGTTCCAGTCAGGTGATCAGTAGATGGACAGTTAATTTTACAATTAGCTACATGCAGCACAAAAAAATTCTAAGTCTGTACTTATTAAACAATAAAATCTATTCCTTCTGGATAAAAATCTAAACCTTCAACAGCTAGGAGAGCAAATAAACTGAGAAAATAAAAAGTTCTTAATTTCTTAAGACCTTTGCAGATGAAAAGCACTGGGAAAAGCTTAAGGACATGGACCTGATTCTAATTCTGCCATGGATTCCCTGCATAGTTTTGGTCCAAAAGTGTAATATTTTACTATCACAATTCCTCATCTATAGGATGGCAGAACAACACATTTGGCTGTTGACACTGTCAATTATTTACACTAAAGTTTAGAATTTTCTAGATCTATTATATAGATATGGAAAGACGGATACAGGTGTAACATTGTCTAGCACAACCCAAATCCGGTTTCCGTAGGTGATATTATAACACATCTCTAAATGAGAGAGTTGAGAAAGCATCTGAGATGTGAGCATCTAGAAGTTTGAATCCCAAAGACTTGCACTGAATGATTTGCATTGTGACTCCAGTCAGGACCTCTTTAGAAACAGGCACGGGAAGAAAGGCCTGTTGCTGTCAAAATAGAAGGTCTGAATGATGCTAAAATATATCCTCTTTTGACATAGTTAAGAGGGACAGCAGTGTAGAGATCACAGCTTGTTGCAGCATTTCAGATACAAAGAAATGTGGGAAATCTTTATCAAGCAAACTTAAGTGTTGTGAGATTTTTATCATTTAAGGAACATACAGAAACCTGTAATACCAAAAACTTCAAAAACAAGTAGAAAGCAACTGGAATTTATCTGCAGCCACCATGGCAGTGAGTCATTGCTGGCAAACTTGTATAACTATTTCAACAGCAGGCCTTTCTCCAATGACCTCAGTGGTCACACAAAATATCTTGTGCCACAAACAGAGGCGTTTTTCTCTTTTCTGATGTAATGGCTCTTTCATTATCAAATTAAAATGTCACTCAGATGCCCATCATGGTGTTTCTGCAAAAGAATAGTAGGCTGAAGCCCTCACAGTTTGAGTGGCACAGAATGCCAATCAGAGCTGCATACTGATGGTGGAGCTGTCAATTACCAAACCACAGTCAGAGCTGCTAAAGCCCGTGGGGCCCAGCTGTTAACATTTCTTGGATGTGATGAAGTTCATGATCCAGAGCGCCAGAGGCAGAACAATTCTCAGAAGCCAATTGTAGCTGCCATCTCGCATCACTCAACATTGGCTCATCTCCTTTCTTCTAGCCAAATATTGAGCCAGGAAGCAACAAAAAAATTGAAACGGGCACTTTACATTTTAAATCCATCTAGGGACACATTTTATTTATTCAGTTTTTTCAGATTGAACAGTACACACTGTCATTGCCAGCATGCTCACAGTGACATGCCTATATTAGGTGTAACTCAAAGGAAAACATTTAGAGCAAGGCTGGACACAGCCTTGCTGTCTATGATTCTGCTACCATGAAGCTACCCAAGCTAACATCATTTGCGATATATAAATTTGCTTTGTGGGTCTTTTTCTACAAGATTCTTGCAGAGATTGCACTTTCATAAATCAGACTGCAAAACATCCCACGAGGCATCCCATAGCGAATGACACGTTTCAAACAGACCTTTGTACAGTCATGCTGCTGTTAGTAGATACACAGTTCTGTAAAAATGAAAGTCTACAGAACTCAAATGACAATGTACTAATTACACTGCTGCATATATTGCTGGTCCTTTGATTATGTTTCTCCTCTCCAAATGGAAGAAGCAGTATTACTGACAGGACATTCTGCACAGGCCGCCTGACAAATTACCAGAACACGGTGCACAGCATCACAAGATCTTATGCTTGATACTTGGTTTATAATCCTGAACGTTGCTTACAATGGATGGGTCAAGAACTATGCAACAAACCAAACAATATGACTTTCCTTAGTGCTTGACTAGTAAATAGCTTCATCTCACTAGCTCCATTACTGTGCCTGGAATCCAAGGCTACCCCGACCACACAGAGCTGCTGTGGGAAGCCAGCCAGGGCTCTCATGACTGTTACAGCACAAAGGTGCAAATCTCTACATCTTCTAAGTCCAAACACATTACTCCAGTTTTCCTGACTCTCATGCTCCTAGTTACAGTACAAGCATCAGCTGGGTGGAGGTAGCTAAAGAGCTAGTGGAGACAGCAGAAAGGAAATAATTAGATGACACTGCAGATCCTTAAATTTTGCTCAGATTTTGTGCAGGAAAAACCCAGTAATACAATAAATTTATCCAGAATAAATAAGGAAAAAAAATTCATAGTCAGTAACTGTAACCATCTGCAGTTTTTAAATAAGTGCCTGCATGATGGTGAAGTTAAAGGGAAGTAATTAGCTTATTTCACTGAAAATGAAATCCTGCTTTTTTTTCCTTTTCTCCTACAAGACTAACAAACATCTTGAATTCTGAAGAATTTCTGTGCTTCTCTACACTGTTATGTAGACATCAATCTTCACAAAATTTCACAATTTGGATAAGTAAAAAATCCATCTGCTTTCAGAGGATTTAGAAAAAGTAACAAGAGTTTTCCTTCTGCTTGCATTTGGCAGATGTGTGTCTTCTTTTAATCTCAAATATGAAAACGTCACCATGGTTAATTCCTTCATCATGGCTTGATCAGGGACAGCATGTCATCCTCATAGGACTGGAATCTAAATCCATTTTAAAAAAAGAAATGAGTAACACAAACTCAGTGTTTGGACTACTAAAAATGTCTGCAACGAAGCACATGTAATTGAATTTTACAAAATATACTTTGAGAGATGGATTTTGCTGCTTTGCCCTCTACATGGAATTTAAATTGTGGATTGGAAAAATTGAAAAACTTCATCTGCTTGAGATCATCTTGACAACTGATTTACTCTTGCACACAAAATATAAGTGCTCATACATTTCTGAAACAAGCAAAAGGAGTTCTTTGGCAATGGGCTCTCTAGGTTGACCCTTCACCTTGGGGTTTCTTTCTCTTTAGTCCAAAATCACCTGAGTCTCATACCTATAGAGCAGCTCTATAAAGTATATGGCATGCTACCTGAATACTGACTAGGAGAACATGAAATGAAAAGCACATAAAACATAGTGGTTATTATGAAGTAATATTGAAATATTAGCAAGTAATTTGGCAGATCACTAAATCAAAGCAGCTAATGCTGAGACCCCATATCTACACCACATGAGATTTGGGGTATTTTATTTTAGATAGGACTCCAGTCAGACTCCTTGGACCAGATGTATCCAAACCATACATACGTGGCTCAGTGCTGGCCAAAAGGCCAAGTTTTAGTTTGGAGACTTATGTCCCCAGTTAAATAATGCTGCAATTCATAGACTCCTGGAATAAACCTTTCAGTTTAGTTTCCCCCAGATAAACCCAGGGCTACATTTCAATCAGCATGCAGTAAGAAACAATTGCTTCGAAGTCCCAGGACAGCTCCAAGCAAAACACTAATGAAGACACAACCAGAATGGCTAGGGTGAACATTTGTTTGTATTTTAATTAATTATCAAAGGGTCACAGATCTTTGAGTGATATTTGTTTTATACATCACTTGTAGCCTAATAAATAGACAGCTTCCAGTCCTCAATATGCTTTTCCATAATATTTCATAGGCTCGTAAAACAACAGGTCCCATTTGAGAAAAAACTCTGAAACAAAACCAGAAACCAGCCCTCTCTTCCCAACTGGGAAGGACTTCTATTAATGAGATGGTCGAGAATGTAAATGCCTCTTTAACTCTTCCCTTCATTACAGGCAGGTCAGCCTCACAGCCAGTGCTACCAGTTCACTTGAAGGCACGGGAGGACACCTTTAGCAGGTCTGGTGATGCAGCTCTTTTACGCTCCTTCAGTACTGTTATTCAGCCAGAGGAAGAGAATTGATGACAACAACAGAGGTCATTAACAGCAGCAGCCTTCATATACAAAATAGTCAGTTCCCATACACCAGTAACTGCAAGGGACTGAAAAAAAAAAAAAGAAGTATTTGCACATCTGACTTTGTAAGTAGCCATGATCATCGCACCATTTTGACAGGTGCAATCTTGAGTGCAAGACACTATGGAAACAAGATGAGTTGATGAATCCTCCTCTTGGTACATGGCTGGATCTCCATGTTCAACAGGAGCATTCTGTGGGTAAGGAAACACTGAGACAGAAGTTTAAAGGACTCTGATTACAGCTCTGTCAGAAATTTCCAAACTTGGGTTCAAAGAATTGGCCTGATCATCTGATATTTGCTATTTTTCTGTTCCAGCTGAGGAAAAACTAAACAAACAAAAGAAAGGAACGGGGAGATAGAAAGGAGAGGAAAAGCAGAATGCTTACACTGAAAGAGGCAGGAAATGCATCTATCACACTATAGCCAGCTAACCAGATGTAAATATTTTCAAATGTTACTTCAGTATGTAAGCAAATTCCTCAAGGAGGTTGTATGACCAAATAGGAGGAGAGATGGCACAAATCTCTCTTTTTAAAAAGATACGATGCACGCTAAAAACCGTCCTGTTCTGCTTCTCCACTAAGGATTGTGGTTTCTGATTAAATTAATTTCTTAACAGCAAAGATAATCAACACATACTTCTATTTATTTGGACTACTCAAGAACACCAGCTGAAGAAGATTAGGTTACATTAAACTGACTCAGGAAAACAAAGTTTTAAAGCCATTTCACCAAAACCCATGACCCAACTCCATAGCCCTGAATGAAGATCTGACACGAAGAAAACGCTACCCCTGGGGAAATGCACGCTGGGCAGAGGGGCACTGCCAGCAGATGACCACCAACACCGCAATGCCGTTCACCCTTTGTGAAATGTCATCTTTGCACAAACACACTAAAGAAGTGTCCATCCACAGAAAAGGCACAAGGATCCCACTTCCTTAGTAAATTCTAGTCCTCATCTTTGACAAACTAGGAACTATCACTAAGCAGAAGTAGGAATTTCAGATTAGTCTCCACGGTGCTAAACGCAAACATCTTAAGAAATACAGCTGTAAATGATTTCTCCGTATGAAAGGACTCTATCATTGTACCATCTCTTATAGTCTACAGAATCCAACTACCCTGCTTGGAGCTTCTCAATTAAAAACCTTTTATCAATTCCTAAAAAAGTGCTGGGATTGTTGTGGACAAAAGAATCAGAAGTTTTCAAGCTAGAAAGTTTTTTATTGTTTGTTATAAGTAAGTAAAGAAACCAAATGCAGAGTTTATAAAACCAGATTCAAAAGATGTAGATAAAAAAATCCATGAAAATTCCATGGCACATTTTGTATGTGACCTCATGCTGCACACTCCTCCAAGAATTGAGTAATATCCCTGATCTCTTGATCGCCTTTGTGTTTTATAAACTTTCTCCTTTTTTTAAAATTTCTGTTTCTGTTACATCTTACCTTTAAGACTAGTAGCACAGAGAAAAAGCAGAATTGTGTTCAAATAGACACAGATAAGGAGTAAAGAAAACAGTCCATTTGAGGGTTTGTTTGTGTTTTTAAAGAAACATGGAAAGGAGAAAACAACTGGCTGAAATACCAATAGTTAGACTAAACAAAAAGTATGAAATACCTTTTTTTTTCTCCACAGAAAGCAGCTGTTTACCAAAGAAAGGAAACAATCAAAAATATGAAGATGACTGTTCCCTGAGTTTGATTATTTATTAATCTTTGGACAAAGAAACTTGTAACTTAATGATGGAGTAACTTGCTGATAATCCACATAATTCCTGAATGTATATTATTGGACTTTTATCTCTGCTAGTTTCCATAGGTCTGTATTGGTTTTCATCCTCAGTAATATGTATCAACATTCTGGTTTTACAGATAAGAGACAAGGATAACCTAAGGGAGGACAGTCGCTTTTCTGGCGATGGGATGTGTTAGGACTCATTTAGTAGTCAATAAAAACTCTCTCAGCAGTCACTGAGTTCCTACCTGAACTGCTTTCTGAAAGAACTGTCTAAAGAATGTCTAAATAAACTCTATTTCCTCAAAGTCAGAAATGATAATACTCCCTAATATTAGAACATGTAATTCTCAAAACTTGCAAAAACAGAGTGCTGCAATTCTTTATTTAAATACCTCTCTAAACTCATGGTTAGTACAATGGCCACTAAAAATGAGCCAATTAAAAGTCCGAGTGGAAAAAACCCACTCACTTATCACATCCATTTTTGGCCAAATGAAGGAATGCAAAAAGATAAATTGAAGCATCATAATTTGGTTGCTGTAGCCCTTAAGTCTTCATCATCAATCCTCATCTGTTACATCTACAAACGGGTAATGCTTTCTTTGGATCAGGAACAGTGTTTTTCTATTTGTAGTGCAATGAATCCAGCAATGTAGGTCCAGGAGAGAGAAACAAGTGCCATAGAGATGAGAATAAATAATTAGGAATCCCCTGCCCAGACTGGTAGGAATTGGTACATCTGAAAGCAAAGATACTCCCACAAAGCCTACAGCGGGGGGGGGGAATAAAAATCAACGAAGAATTCCTGAAGCAACACAGCCAAAGTTGGTTTTACATTTGTAGATACTACAGCTCAGTAGATTTGAATGTCAAAATCCAGTGCTCAGCAGCTTTAAAAGCCAAATGAGAAAATCAGTTACACTTACAGTTTTAATCATCAAATCTTCCTTCTGAAAAATGTAGTTCATTTCCTTGCAGAACACAGCCAGGCTATGGAACACTTCATTTCAGAGAAATTCAGTGTTTAGCTAGGTGTGAGAGCACACTGGCACAGCAGAATGCTATGGAAAAGGTCAACAGTGATTTATTATTCACTATTTCCCACACCATCAGAACATCGACCAAAAATAACCTAAAGAAAGTAGAACACTGACAGAAGGAAGCACTTCTTTCATATAATATGCAGTCAATCAGCAGATTTCTTTATGTCAGTATGTTGCAGAAGGCAGATGTATAGAGGGGATCTATAGCTATAGGTCTAACAGCATCCCCAACTTGGGAATACCAAAGCTTCCTCTTCATGGAAGCTGGAGAGAAAGACTGTAGCAAGGAATGTTTCACACTGGTGTATTTACCTCCTTCCTTAAACAATTCTAGAGAGCATTCTGAGACAAGACATTGGGGCAGGTGAATCTCTGTCTGGCCATTTTTATTTTCCCACAATGGAAGTTCAATCCTTTGCGTTGCAGTAGCTGATCTACTGCACAGGCAACTGGCAGAGACCAAACCTCATGGGGATAAATCCTGCTTGGAAAAGTCTCTGAGCTATCTGATAGCAAATCTTAAGCAAGAACAGTTCATAACACCCTCTCTTTGCAGTTTCTTTGGTAAATTTTCAGGGGTAAGGGGGATAAAGGTTGCCCTTTGAACTTTTATTTGGAAGATCTGAACAGCCTAGGAAGGAATAACAACTTAACTCCTCTCACCAAAGAAAAAGACAACTCTGGATACGGTAAGGACTTTTCTTTTTTTCTGGCCTGGACTGAAAATGAGAGGAAAAACAAAACACTGGTCAGTGAATAAATTGCTTTAGATGGGATGTAGCAGTGACCTCACAATTGGGGAATGTGGTTTAACAGTCATTTTACAAAGTGCTGTATATAGTCACAAGGCTCTGAATTTTTCTCTTCTTTCTGAAGCAGTAGTCCAAAAAATACTGTCTTCACTGACCTATATTAGAGACAGATGTCATTAATTCAAACAGACATCAAGTAATTTAATAAGTACCACAATGAAGTCTTAAGAAGATAAAAGCTACATATCGGGAGGAAAATGTTTCCTCCAGAAACCTTGCTGTAAATACAGAACCTGGAAGAACCCTTGCAGATCCTGTGACTAACTCTGACTAAACATGCCTTCATAAAATTAACAAAAATCCAAACTGCTTTAGGGTAAATAATTAAGAATAGCAGGAACACTTAACAGTAAGAACAGCTGCAGAGCCACCCAGATCAAAAACATCTCCTATTGACTCCATAGATTGTTCTACAGAATGCCCTTCTGCTAAGAAAACTTCTTTTTTTCACTTCAAAGAGCAGCTGCTTGTCTGAAAAGGCCATCCAACCAACATCCAAACTGCCATATGTAACCACGATGAGTCAGAGAACGGAATAAAGTTTGTCTCAAAGAACTGTGAACAGCCCAATTAATCAGACCTTCCTTGATCTTATATCACTCCCAACTTCACTGAACATCAGAAGGACGTTATTTGTAGCTCTCCAAGAGAGAGAAGTGGTTTTCTAAGATGTCTGGCATACAGGCTACAGGAGAGCTCCAAGGCAGAGCACTAAAATAGGCTTCACTTTTCAACAGGACAAATCCTCTCCTCTTCTTGTTAATTCACGTCAAAATAGCAACACTTCACAGAATCGCCTGAGCTCCATGATGATAAAATACAGCTCTGAATCCCATTCAGATCACAGTCTCTAACTCGGTCTAATGACACAACCACCTTTGGGGACTTCTGCCTTCAGTGATGTGGAAAAGGGTCGCTAAAAGAGAATGAAAAGGAGCAGGAGGAAGGCACTCAATACTTCGCAGCTGTGTAGGACATCACTCACATTTTTCAGGTCTTCAAGATTATCCATTTTAAAGAGCCATGGGGAAGATATTTCTAGGTAAAAATTCGGAGGTCTGAAATCAAACAGAAGTATTCAAACACATTCAATATGCAAATCAAGAACTTTTTTTGGTTGGATTTTCAGTTTATCCTTCTTTAATGAGCTGGAACAGATTGCATGGCAGACAAGGAAGAAACAGCATGTACATGTGCTGTCAGTTTTCTGTCTCTTCCTTTGTGGTCCTAATACTTGTTGCTGAGAGCAGGACTGGGGCTGCAGCTAGTGTCAGTAGGTAGTATTTCTGCCTGTTTTAATTTCTGCTGTGAGCTGAGAAGAATCACACTGGCTTCTGTGTAAGGTAAGCGTATAAAGTATTTCACAGAAGTTAATGTAATTGTTCGGTTTCCTCAAAGCAACTAGAGAAGATCTCATTTAAGCCTCACAATTCAATTCAAACATCCATAATCTCAAAAATGTCTTACAGAACAACTGCTACATGACTCCCTCCTTGACATGGCACATCAGACACAGTTGTAAGTAACGTTCCCACTGCAAAGTGGCCTTTGTCATGTTTGTTCATTGCAATGGACTTCACACAACACCAGCTCTCCCACCAGCCTTTGTCATGTCTGAGGTCCTTTAGAGTACTTCTCCGGTGCAGATTTGTCAAGGAAGCTAGCAGCAACATCACACTTCCTCAAGGAAGAAGTATATTCTAAGTTTATTGGCCTAATCAGAACTCACCTTGTCCTTCAGTCCTAGAACAACTTTAAACAGTAAAATAAAGAGATTTTTACTAAGCAAGACATTGTCAGGTATCCAGTCATAAGACTGCAAACAGAATAAGCAAAATATACAGCTCTGGATTATGTTAAATAGGGTTCCTTCACTCTCTCACCTTGGGTTCCTTTAGCCTATCATCTCTGTAGAAAGCTAAGGATCATGTTTCACAGCATGTCACGATCTTGCAGTTCACCATCCTCTCTTCTGCTAGGCAATTCTTCTCAAAAACTGCAATAAGGCCTCATGCTTTCTTTCAGCATAAATGTAATGCTGTTTTCTTAACTAATAGATTATAATCCAGGCTGTTAAAAATTAAGTCCTCCTTTTACTGTCCTTCCCCAGCATGCAAGAAGTCTGTATGTCTCTGTTCCACCAAACTCTTCCCTGCCTTGATGACCTACTACATATTCTTAAAGTTTACATTCTTAACACAGACAGCAAAAGCTTTGACATCTCTGGTCACATTACGGCAATGCAAGGGAGACGGGGAAACACAGAGCCAGGATTGAGATACGGAGAGTTTAATACAGTAACACACAAGGAACAATCGCAGTAACAACGGCAATGACAACAGTGAGAACAACATACAGAACGAGTGATATCGTGTGGACAAATTGACAGACCCGAACGGACCGGCCACACTCTCAAGTCGCACTGTGGAACCAGAAGTGGCCCCGGGACATGACGTCAGCATGGTATGGAATAGCCCGGCTGCACCAAATTAACCCTGTCCTGGCCGAACCAGGACACCAACAGAGACAACTCTTGCATCAGTTTGATGGTAAGCTCACAACTGCTTTGATTCAGGACAACAGCAACAAATCACCTGTTTTCACAATGTGCGCTGGCACTTTGATCGTTATGACCCCTATCAAGAATACAATGATGAATGCCAGTTTTTTAACATAAATCTGTATCAAAACCCATGATCCCACAGAACATCTAGTCCTTGCAGTAAACTGTATAGTCAACTAGAATAAGAATGAGACTGATTCAATTACTGGTCTTAACACACTATTTATAACCTCTTTAACTGAGGTTTTGGGAATGATCAATGTTTAGTTAGCCCAGTCCATTCAATTTTCTTAAGTTATGCAGAGAGCAAGAAGGTCTTTATAGAAGGACATTCAGTAACAAGAAACTTAACAAGCTTATCAGCGCAGAAGCTGGCCAGAACTAAACTAATTTATCTCTGAGTTTTAACACAGTTTTCTGAAGGAAGAACACAAAGTGTGGCTTTTTATATGTTCTTCTCCCAAGAGGATAAAGCAACAGGAGGGCCCCATGTCATTTATGAGCTTATAGATAATCCCTGAATTGGATTTTGCTACTAAAGTAAATTTAGCTTTCTGTGAATGCAACAACTGTAAAAATTTTTGCTCAGACATCAGTTAATAGAAACTTGTAAAGTTAACTAGTTTTAACTATATTCACTCCATGAAAACAAAAAAAATCCCCAAACACACATTTAATTAGGCTAATACTATTGTGGTGAAGGACTACAAGCATAGTAAGTGTTCCACCTTACAGATATGGAAGAGAAAAAAGAATCGAGCCTTTTCTTTAGACTTCCCAGTTTTTATACAACTAGTCTGGCTGGTTAAAAGAACACAAAACATGCAAACCGTAAAAGGAGCATATCAAGAAAGAAATCAATCTCACACATGCCAGGCACCTTCATGGACATTCAACTTGAACAATAAGCCCATCTAACAAAAAGTGTTTCCTATTTAATATGCACACTAATAGGAACTAGATGTATTTTTGGGGGGAGCGGAAACTCCTATTGGCCATTATGTTATTGTGCTCAGAATCAAAAATGGGTTGAAAAGCTTGAGTCATTCCCTTTTTCTTTTAAAATATTTGTACATCAACTTTCTGCCAAGAATACGAAGAACTCCCAATGTTTGAAGATTTATTAATAATCTCCAGCAGTCCAAAAAATCCTCAGCTACTTCTTTAGAAATTCTTGTAAGAATGTTGTCCAGACATATCAGTTCCAAAGCACATAAACTTCAGTATCTGCTGCTTGAATTTTTGATGTTGTTAAGGGAAACACTTCCCCCCCGCATCCACACAGAACAAAACTCTCTGTATTTACTGCACACTTCTACCTTTTCTATAAACTATCACTGTTTTATCTTATAATCTCAGTAAAACTGTTTTTTTATGATCATTTTTTCTTATGAAACTGAACTTGTTGGGGCAAATAGTATTAAACTGCTCTAAGCAATGCCCAACCATTCATATTTTTTGCTTTACATTCTTTTCCCACATAGTTCAGTTCATAATTACTTCCAGCTTCAAGAAACTGACCCTTTTAAAAGCACCTAACACAAGTTTTTGACTTCGTTTGCACTTAAATCAAGTAATGAACTAGTTATAAGTTAGCCAGTAATTCTGAGTTCTACAGTCTTTGCCTCCTTTATCAACTGAGGTTGCACCTAACATAGGAATCCCAAAGTCAGATAAGGGAGATTCACATGAGAAATCCTTATGAGATCCAAAAGATCAAAACGAAAATACTGAAATGAACTGAGAAGATCAAACAAACAAACAAAAAAAACCCCGAGATGGCAGTTACATCCCACCCAGTCGTGGGAGGTTTGATGGATGAATAACAAACAGCCCAGTAATTGAATTGCTGGGAATAACTAGGGTTCACTTTCTTAAATATTTGAACTGCTCAAACAATTAGTACAGATTGGAAGAGATTAGGTAGAAGGACATGAATTAAGACAAAGAAAAATCTGAAATGATACAGAAATAAACAAACAACTACCAGGAAAATACCAATGTTGTAAAGTATGCTAAGCCCTGAAATAATCTTACAGAAAAAGCATCAGGATGCTCTCGCTTGTGATGGTCAGAATCCCTCCAGTTAGCCTGTGCGACACACTCGTCATTACCCCTGCCTAGGCAGGACAGGAGATCACTGGGACTTCTCGCTTCTTTCCTCCCCCCCGCCATCTCAGGATCATGGGGATACAAAAAGACAAATGGGAAGGAAAACAGGGCAGGAAGAAATCCCACAGCAGCAGGCACAGAGAAAGTCCAGCATTCCAACACATTTATTGCTTATTTTTACAGTGCTTAATGGCTAAGTACCACACATAGACACTAACAGTTACAAAGCAACCTCCCACCCTAGAAACAAAATGAGGGGAAGGGGCTCTGTTTCAGTTCTTCATTATTAAAGCCCTGAAATAAGGAAATTTCAACAAACAGAAGTAACCCAATCTGTGTGTTTCTCTAGCCCAAACTCCCTCCGTTTGTACAGTCTTCTCAAAGTCTAGATCAAGTTTCATTTGAGTTTGCAGTGTGAAGGTTGCCATTTCTGTCTTTTCTTTCCTCCCTTAAACACTCATTTTTTCTTTGTATTTTCTTTTTAAAAAGTGAAGTTTGAAACTGTCATGAATATTAAAAATAAATTGTTGCACTTCCCAAATCTACCTACGATGTCTAGCAAAGCACAGAACCCACTGAAAAAGATACTCCTCCTTTTAATTAAGTACTGCCTAAAAATTCCCAAAATACACAATATAAAATATATGCCATATATTGTAAAAACGCAGTGTTTTAACTGTGTTAGTATTATGTTATTGTGGACAACCATACTGATCTGATAGTCATTTTCTAATTGAGAGGGGTAACAATTTTTTTGCCTGTTTCTACCTCAAAAAACAACCCAAAACTTTCTCAAGTGAACACATTACAACACCCACTATCTTTTTAAGCAAAGAATGATTCCAGTATGCTCAAGCACATCTTCTAGCATTTGCAAAACTTTACAAGGGAGCAGTTCTTCCTCAGTCAAACTCTGGGACGCTTCCTCCATCATTCATCAGCTGAGATTTTTAACATCCAAGGTTTCAAGCTGACTGTGGCAGCAGGTGAAATGATCCACTGACACAAGGTATCTTTGAAAATAGCTTTTGAAGAGTGAGTTTAAAACAAGGGCAGAAGCAGCAGTCACTAGCTTCCATCTCACCAAGGTAAAGGCATGCCAGAAGAGTAAGGAAAGCTGGTATAGAAGCATGAAGGCAACGACACAAGGGAAAAGCCCTAAATCACATGGGTTATTACAAAAAAAGGAGTTTTTCACCTGTGCAAGACAAATGAAACTACTCTTGTAACATGCCAAGGCATATGCAAAGTAATTGTTAAAGTGACTAAACCAAGCATTCAGTAAGTGACAGAATAAAGAATGACCATGCAACCTTTGGCAGGACCCACTAAATATGCATTAAGATACAGTCTATAATTAACTGCATGATTATGTGCTGATTTTCCTACAGAAGTCTCACATAATTCAATGCAAACAGATTCTGCTCAGAGAATGATTCAGAATTTGTAGTGAATGAGACTCTTGTTTCTAGGACCTGGCCAGCCTCAAACAACTACTACAATATAAATATTTAATAATAATAAAAGCATGCAACCCTTTGCCAAGCACAGATATTAGAAAGTGACTGCAAATCTTGGCATTTGGTGGCACCTGGTAATCCACTGGCTGAGTCACTAATGTGACTGATGGCCTTAAGCTGTTCAGAACTATTGGCTCCTCCAAGAATTAAGACCTGTGAATTGTATCATATTTTCTGCATAAGTAATTTTCTCTACACAATCAGTAAACGCCAGGTTTTATTCTTAAAGGTTTTAAAACAGTATGTGGCTCTGCTGCTTTGCAAACCTCTTTACTTGGGACAAACTGATGCAACTGGCCTGTTTCTGCACTGTGTGCATATTTTGTTTTGATATTCTAATTTTGGTAATGATGTTATGGTTGGTACAAACACAACTAAAAGATAAACTAACTCCTCTTGCAACAGATCTTTTTCACCGCTCTGGTCCTGGGAAGCCTTGGGCCTTGTTTTGACTAAGGTAACAACTAATTCATAAACTATGTTGCCTAGAGATGCCCTCAGCTTTCCATTCATCCCATATGTCATTAACAATCCCCACCTGGATACCACCCTGCTTTTCAAAACCTGAAAGACTTTCTAAAGAAGAGTTAGCTCAAAGCACAGACAGCAGAAAGAAAACATCTCCCTTCTTGATATTCTGCTTTGTGACAAGCTCAGAGCAAGACTTCTGGTTAGAACTGGTCATCTGTACGGTATCTTTAAAGCTGGCCATCCCCTTCTAACCATACCAGCCCCACTAATGCTATAGCAAGGCATCCATCAGACATACAGTTCCCACAGAAAACACTTCTCAAGTACTTCTGACAGATTTTCTTTCCAAAATGAACAAATCTGGTGTCATTACCACTTCCATGAACTGAAAGAGAACCAGTGAACAGTATCATTACACTGCTGTAACCACAACAGAACGTATTCTACATTAAAAACATGCCCTGGCCATCTCCATGGTAGAGGGCACTGCGGTAGTAATACATGAAAAAATTAAAGATGTAAAGGAAGGGACATTGTTATTTATTCATGTTAAACACTTACCTCTGTATAGCGTCATTTAAAGTGCAAGCCAGAGCACTGAAGTTTTAATGTAGATCTACCTTTGTAGAAAACGTTGGTCCTCCAGGCCATTAGTTTAAATGACACCAACTAACACAGCCAGGAACAGATTTTCAACAAATGAAAGATTAAGGAAAACAGAGAATACTAATTGTGGCCCCAAGTGCTCTAAGTCGCACAAGACACTCACATGCTGTCAATTAAGTGAATCCTATAAAGTTATGATCTATGGCAAAATTCCACCAGAATGATTATATCACAACAGAGGTAATTAAATTATTTCTGCCAATAAAGTCATCGGTGCAGAACATATTACCCCTTTCAACTCTAAGCAATTTTTTTTTTTAACCAGAAAGTGCTTCTATGATGGTACAATCTTGACTGAGTCACAGAAAGCATTTTTAACTACTAAGTTCCACTGAATTCAGTGTATACTTAGAAAACATATTTGGTACCCTGACCACACATGGTGAACTTGTGGAACGGCAGCAAATTCGTCTCAGCTGTCACCATTTTTCTTTCAAGATTTATTTTGTATGTTTTATGGTATTTTCAGCTTTTTTTCTGGCTCTCTTGCTATTGAAAGATGATAATAATAATAACAACAGAATAATTCAGGCTGGAAGGGAACGCTGCAGGTCATCAAGTATATTCTCAAAGCAGGCCCAGCTTTACTTCCACAGAAGAAACAAATAAAAGAAATGACGAAACCAAAAAAACCTGAAACCAACAAAGAACAATTACAGTTGCTTTTTTAAAAGTGATTTCACCTATGTACAGTACTTGCTTTCTTAGTTCCTTAACCCCACAGTATTCATTTTAATTATGCTGATTTTACTACAAGCCTTTCCAGAAGCTAACTTTACAGCTTTGAAAAGCAAACATGTACATTTAGGGTGCTACATAAATATCTTTTTTTTATTTATGTAGTCAACAAAATCTTTCTTTAATCAAAAATAATGGAGAGTTTTTATCATAGGGAGGCTTTAATAAAAAAATTGAGGGTTTTGGAAGCTCTCCAGGTAAAAAATTCACTTGGCCTCGTACTAAAGTATAAGAAGGAGCAGGCCTTGTCTCAGAGAGCTTTAACTGAAATAAGCAAAGATTTTAAAAAGGATGTAACAGAGGCTTGAGGAGAAAGAAGACTCAGGTGGGACTTGCTAAAAGCAACAAAAAGAACAGTGAACACAGAGGGAGGAATAGGAAGAGCAAGACTGGAGCAGTGGTTTGGACACAGCAGAGGCTGGTATCCAAAGCTAGTATGTCAAAAGCGTGTGGACAGTCAATGGGTGTGACGAACAAATCAGACATTACAAAATCCAAAAAGTAGTCTGGAAAAAAAAAACCAAACCTCAGACTACTTAAAAACCATTTTTCCCTTACTAACATCAAGATGTTCAGGTTACTTACCCACTTCACAATTTTGGACTAAACTCTGTGCTTTGACTTCTACATGTATGAATTGAAGACAATGTATAATCTCATCTTACAGCGTCGTACGGGTACGTATGCTGTTGTCTCTAAATCACATGTGGGGATGTCCCCATACAGAAAATGTGATAAAGAAAACTGGCAACTGTGGAACCAACATGGACTGCTTCTGTAAAAGAAGCTCCTCCCTACAGACTTTCTCATTTCCTGCAAACAGCATTTCACAACACACTACAAGGCTTTTATTTCATTATGGAAGCTCCCAAGCTGCTCAGAAAGACTAAACTCAAAACTTTAATGTTGCACCCTGCAAGTACAATGAAAATTTCTAAACATTAAGAACAGTTTTTATATTGACAAGATACATTGTACATGGGATGCATCCTCAAGTCATTCAAAGCCACTAGATTGCTTTAGTGCGTTGTTAAGTAGCAGAGGCAGAAGGTTTTTAGTAGTCTTTGTGCCCAGTATCAAAATTTCCGCAAGGCAGGGCAGCTCAGAGTCACTAGTGACCCCTAGCGTTGACAAGTTCGGTCTTAATTTGACTGATTAAGGCAAAAAGCATGATGAGTATCCTCCTTCAGCACTCCGTTGTTGTGACATCGCAAATGGTCACTGCCTTGTGTTGATTCTTTCCAGTCTGGTTTACAAACAATAGTAGTATCCTTTTTTAAAGAAACAAGTGGAAAGGAAATATAAACTTCTATCCCAGTAAATTGCAGATTGACACTCCTCCTGCTACCAAGTGTTTAATACATTTTTCCTCATTTGGAAGATTAACAGTAGGATATTCAGAGCAGACTGACAGTCATGGCTACAGCTAGACATTTATAGCCTCTTGATCAGTCATTAAGGAATTAACGGCAGTGAGCCACAATCCAAGCTGGCCAGCAGAGCCTAGTGCAAGGAAAGAAGTTGTAATTGCCCGGTTGCTGCACAACTTGGCTGTCCCAGGCAGAAGTGTATAGTGCAGTCAGCCAACTGCTCAGGTGACCGACAAGTTGCTTACAATAAAAATCTGTAACTACTTTTTAGTTAATTTAATTTAGTAACAGATTAAAGAAGAACCCTACTGTTATACTTACAATTTTGAGTCCAGGTTCAGAAGAAAGCCCAGTTTGTCATATTCTGAAAAGAAAAATAAGGGACACATTATCATAAAAACTGCAAGTGTTTCCTCTGCAAAAGGCACCAAAACCAGAAAGCATCAAGTATTTACGGAAAGGCAATAATTATTTCTAACTGAAAATACCCATATCATAATTTCTTGTCAGTAGCAGCTGTTATCACAGATTATCGTTACTTCAAGGTAACCCCAAATTAACATTTGGGACCTCCTGAAAATACTAAAGCAAGAGTATGTGTGAGTAATCATTTATTTAGAAATCACTAGAATTAACCAAGATATCTGCAGTCACAAAACCACAGAATTACTGAAACCACAAATGCGGTGATCTACAAAGCTTTCCTGCTTGCAGTAGAAATCACTTCACCAGTGACTTGAATGACAAAACATAGGTCCTGACATGGTAGAGCTTTGAAATTTTTCTTGATTCCTTATGTATTCCAATAGACAAAATCAAGCAGCCCTTCTTCAAGAGAAAGTCACTCAAGGTGACAAAAATGCCACCAAAATTTGGGGTGAAATTTGAGTTTAGGTGACGTTGTTCAACATGAAACTGCAAAGTTACAAATGGGGAACAGCTACAGAAACAAAGATCACTTAGAACCTCTGTAACTCCTGTATAAGATAAGGTTTTCATTCAGCATCTTTAAATGCATTGTGATCCGTACTTGATACAAAAACCCCATCAAAACAGAAATAACAAACAACTATTAGAATTCATATGAGACACACAAGAAAAACTGAAAGGTGTAGTGTCCTGCTTGTGTTGAGTTAAGCTCAGGGGCCTCCTCAGATTGAGGACCACTGGGTCTCACTACCATACAATAAAAAACCCCAAACAACACAGAGAAGATAATCCCCCCAGAGCTTATCAAGATGTATTAAAAGAAACAAGAAGAAAAAAAATCTCATAGCCTTTTTATAAAGAGCTCAGTGGAAAGAGAGATGTTTGCTTTCTTTATGAAACACCACCAGAATTTCTGCTGCAGTAGTTTACTTAAGGAAGATCACAAGCTTTTCATGCTATTGCTTACTGGCAGAACAGGAAAGCCTAAACATGTACCTAAGACAAAATGATTGCATCACATCGGTCAGTGCAAACTGTGCCATTGATTTCAATCCCATTAAGATTTCATTTCCAAGCCAAGAGAAGAATTATGTTTGACATAACTTAGGTAACAGAAGTTGCGGAACATGTGTACGCTTGATATTGGCACATACAATCCGTTCTCTGCCAGCACCCACACGCCACCCACCATCCCCCCTGTACTTGATGTTAGAAATGCACCTGTGCATCTCTCCTCCGCCTTCCACATACTGAGTTTTGTTTCCCCCGCGTGCTGCTTTTCTCATAACTTCCTCCCAGTTTATTCCTCCTACAAGAAATTATTTCCTGTCCAACCCTACCTCCTCCGCATGTAGAATCATGTGGAGAAAGCTATTCTTATTAACCCTTCCTCTTTTCAAAACTAACATCTGTACAGAGCAAACAGCACAGGAGATTTTGTTGTTGTTTAAGAAACATCTACAGGCACTGACCAATCTGCCATCAGTCTTAACCATTTGAGCTAACTCTCCCTTCCTCCCAACAGGAAATACAAGACAACGAAATGCAATGAGACACATCACCTCACAATTACAACAACATCCTGGGCTTTCCACTAACTCAGCACTTTATGAACTTTGCAACCAAAGCACCAGAAAACACACACATACTAAACACTAAGTGCCACCTCCATTGCCTTGTTTCATAAGATTTACCTTCTGTTTGTCACATGATCTTTAAAAGGACATCTAGCCCAATCCCGCAGCAGTGAGCGGGGACATCTTTACACCAGGTTGCTCAGAGCCCAGTACAACCTGACCTTGAAACCTTCTAGAAGAACACCATGGAAGAACCTGAACAAGGCTTTACATTGTCAGCCCATCAGAGACTGAAAGGACCATGAGGGATAGAAGCAACAGTATTAAAAGAAAGGAAGGCAATCTGAGAATCACACTCACATGGGCTTGGAAGCTACGGCTCTCGGCTGACAATGTGGTACAGTAGTGTACAGAAGTACAGGAATAAATGAACACGGTAAGTGAATTTTCAGCATACCCCATAAGAACAAGAGGTCTCCTCAGGTTAGAAATAAAATGCATTTCTACATTTCTAGGAATACTGCAATTGAATAAGAATCTAGTAACTGACAACAATTTCATAATAAAGCATGTAATTAGGATTATATGAACAGAAGTACAGCCAAGCATAGCAATTTCTATAAATGATGCAAATCCTCTGCCAAATTCAATGCTGGCACTAGCACGGAAATCTCTCCCACATATCCAACAGAAATCCAGCTCCCAGGCAGCAAGTGAGAAATGCATTGACTAATGTCTGTAAACTCCACTCAGATCACCCAAAAAGCCATAAAGCACAGTGTACAGCATCTATCAAATTGCATTTTGCATCTGTAGCCAATATAGCTACATACAAGCAAAATGGACAACATTTTCCCCTTAGGCTACCAATCTGAAATCAACAATCCAGGAATCAAACTTGGCTTACTGGTTTTATCCTTTAAACTACCCGTAACTGATTTCGCTGATGATGTCGGCACTATTCCTTTAGCAGCTAGCTACTTAGAAGCACAGTATAAATAACTTTGCCCATGGAAATGGAAAGCTAAAAAGATGGCCTATATGTGATTCTAGTTTCTCTCCGTGTTTAACTGGTAATTGCAAGTAGAGGAGGGAAGGCAGAAGGTTCAATTTTAGCTATTTTATTCGAAATGTTTGTGTTTATCAAAGAAAGCAGTATGACACTCAAGAGACAGAAGTCCTGTCAAGAACAGCCGAGACCACCCTGATACATTTCATCCTGTCCAGTGTAGTTCGGTCTCTGCGGAACTGAGGCTGCAACTGAGCCAAGCCTCGGTCACTGTCCATATGCACATCCTACATCTGTGGCGTAGGGCAGGTAAAATGACTTACCCTGCAGTGAAAAAGGTCAAACACCTCACATTCACCTTGGACTAAAAAAACACATACGGACAGTTATAAAAGTTCAGCTGATGTAAAGCAATTCTGCTAGAACTCAAGAGACAAGAAAGAATTAATGAAAAAAAAAAGTAATGTGCAATGGATCAACCAAAAAGAACCAAAAAAAAGTTTTCTTCCAGGGTTAAAAAAATACCACTCAGGATTACCGAGTGGCAGTGAAAGTACTGGGCAAACATGGACTTAATATTGCATCCTTTCCTTAGGATTTTCAGTGATACCCTCCCCAGTGATAGAATTTACTGATGAAAGTATTCTTTTCTGAGGATATTTAAATAACTGGGGAGGGTGGGGAAGACTGCAAAGCCAAGTTCAGAAGGGGTAGAGATGAGGCCACCTGGGCTCCCCAGCACTGTCCTGCACAGACTGCATGTATATCTACGTTCCAGTTTCCTCCTCACCCCCATTTACTCTTTTGCATACAAGTTTAGCAGCCTTCTTCTACAGTCTGTCCAAGTGACATCAGGAAGAACCCCAAAGACACCAGTAAGACAAAGCCCAGTTCTTGGTGCCTTTCCTTGCTCTGTAAAAATACACCGAAGAAGCAAAACTGCCATCAGTAAAGATAACTGCTTAGCCCTGGCAATCCAGTACCAGAAGCACGCCTCACCAGTCTACCTCTGCATAGAACTGTCTGCCCATTTGACACTTCCACCAGGTGCAAAAAAATGATTCTTCAACGACTTTTAATGTAGCCTCACTTAGGCTGCTTTTTTTCCCCGAAGAGCAAAAGAACTTCCTTAAAAATACTACTCCTTCAGCAAAACTTGGAATTTCACATCTATTAAAAATGTTCAGAGACTGTGCAAACCGACCTAAAGACAACCAGTCCTGCTGCACCAAGCTCAATTTTCATTTTCCAGATACCGCAGCCGATGAAAACAGCCATATTTGATGGAAACAGATACACCAAACACTATCAGCACAACTGAAACACAAACCTGTGAGCAGCTTTAAAGTGGGGAAGGGAGAAATCTGTCTCCAGTCACAAACCTCTGCACGCCCTGGTGACACCTAAAATCACAAGGATGCTACTTATTGTTTCAGATGTAGCAGCAAAAAGAAGTAATTTCCGGTTTGGGTGGGTATTTTTTTTATTATTGTGGCCCCCAAAGACATCTGGCCCAGCTTTACAGCCTGAGGAAAGCAATACACCAGAGGGGTGTCCTTCATTAGACACTCCAACTACATCATTCATCCCCCACACAGAGAAAGAACAAATAAGCAATCACTTGCTGGTAGTGCTGTATGGGTCATGCATCGGGAACGCCTTTTGCATGCTTGTCTTACCTCCAAAATAGGTACAGTAAAACAAAAAAAGAGGTCATTCTACCCATTTACATTTTAAAAGGCTTTGGTTACCTTAACATGGACTATATAACTCCTCACAATTTTTTTCCTAATAAAACTATAACAGCCTCCAACAGTAGAAAAGCAACTGACGACTTTGAGCTGAATTTATGACAGAGTCCAATAGGAAGATGAAAAATTACCTCCTATGAACTGCATATGCCCTTTTTGTTTTCCCAGGGAGTCATCTGTTTAAAGCCAGACTGCAACCTTTGCTAAATTAACCGTTTTTTCATTTACTACCATGTATTCACTCGGCTAATGGAGTTAATGCTGCCCTACTGAATCTTCCAAAATATTCTTGATTTTATAAATCGTATTGTATTTCCTCATAAAAGTCAAGAACAATATTAACAAAACAGTAATCTATATTGGCTTTTAGTGACTTACAAGATGTACTGACTTGAATGCAGAGAGATGCCACATGATAGAGAAAAATTCCATTAAAATATTATTTTGAGGTATTTAAACCACTTCTTGGCATTTGCGCCCCAACCCATTCACAGCTGTATTTTCAACTGGAGGAACAGAGCATTAATAAGAAGACATAAGATGATGATACTGAACATGCTGGCAAGTCACGTAAGGACTATGCAACCAGTGCATGACAGTCATTGGCAAAGATTCAAGCAGCTCCCACAGTCTACAGCTCCAAGAAACAAAGAATGAAGTAGAACTTCATTAATCAAAAACAAAAAGGGAAAAGCATTTTTGCAGAATAAAGCCACTAAAACTAGCAGAAAAAAAATAGGTAATCTTTCCCATTTGTTTTCTGCTTTACAGGAAAGCAGAAAAATACAGCACAGCAAGTTCAGCTCTCCCTTCCCATCACTGCTATATAGTGTTAAGACAGTCAGAAACGCAATTTGGGGGAAAAAGAACAACACAAAAAAATCAACACACTAGAATATCAGCTCCAAACACAAATTAAAATAGTTTTCCTCAAACCAAGAACTTCTACCAGAGCCTCACAAATTCTATTAATTAACATAATATCTAAATTAATTACCACTAGCCTAAAAATCTGGGAAAGATCAGACTTTGTAATTGTAGCCACCCATACTACCATATTCTCACTGAAAAAGCTAAAGAACAGCAAGTGACTTTCTGCAAGTCACCAATGCTTTTCTAACGCTAGAAACCTGTCACTATTCTATCAATTTGATACCTGACGATTTTCAATCGTATTCTTATTCCTGACCTCCATCCACACCACTCTCCATCCAAAACATAGGAAAGTAGTCACCAAATTCACTCTCAAGTTGTATTTAGTAGGACAGATACGAGTTTCTCATACTTCACAAAATGGTTACCTGAGCATCTTCAGCAGCTGAAGGAAACAGAACGTTTCCTTCATGGTTCTCACAGCTTCTTCCAAAATGGTTAAGGACTTTAGCATAAGGAGTTACTAACAGCAATCTTCTTAATAAGTATGTATTTAAACTCTGATGATTACTCCACTATCACTGTGAATTCAGCATCTGGAAGCACAGTCTTGCATGTGAGCTTTCACAAGCACATGAGCCACAGCAGACACTCTACTCTAAACCACATTTTAAAAGCTCCATTTTCTTTGCATAAGTCAAGCCAAACTTTTGATAAGGGTTATGAATTAAATTGAAAATATAAAAGCAACAACAGCAACGAAGTTAAAATGTTCAACCAAATCAAGCAAGACCTAGGTAACACTTGGTTGCTTGAGACATCAGAACTATCGCATTTTAAGGCTGCAGTAAGAACAACTGCTGTACAACTGGTGCCCAGTGCTGAAATCAAACATGTCTAACAACAGAGAAAGCCCTCAGCCATGAGGTAGTCAGAACCTCAATATTTCCAGCAAGCACATGAGCAGATGGCAAAGTTGCACATTGAATGCCCTCCTATCCTAATGAGGCTTAGAGAAGAAAAATTTAACTTGCTTGCTCTCCGACACAGGAGGTGGAAAAAGTCTTGAACAAAAATAGCAGGGGTATAAATCTGACTTTCAAGGTTTGATTTGCTAGCAACGAAGTAAAACAAAGCAACTACAGGGGGACAAAATAAATACATTTTTTTAAAAAAAAGAGTACTAGCTGCCTATGGCAAGCAAATGAAATCAGGTCTTCTCAAACACCATGTGTCCTGCTTAATGTTTCCCAAGTTCAGAGCATGACACTCTTCCCTTTTTGAAATTGTTTCAGCTGAAATGCTGGCCTAGACATCACATCAAACATTTATCTTTGCTGCTCAAACTTTATCCTTCAAAGGAAGGGGCAGTCATGAAAAGAATTACAAAAACATCTGGACTTGTGAAGGCTAGACCACAGCATGAGAACCTCAGGCAGTTCAGTCTCACTCCAACCATATTTGATTCTCATGTTCTCTAGGCTAATAATCTTCCATGAAGCAGTACTTTAAGGCTCCATAACCAGATGATCTTCTGAACACTCCAGTTCCGAAAGTTTATCCAGAGTAACCTAGAAAGTGTCACTAATCTGAGATGCGTCAGATTCCCGCCTCCCTGAAAACTGAAATTTGCATGTAGGACAAAGAAAGGGGAAAACCAAGATAAGGACAAACAGTCAATTCAATAAAATACAGAAGCTGCAACAAGACATTGTCCTTTACATGGTACGATTAACAGTTACAAAAGAGCAATTCTAAGAAGCTGTTTAATATGCAAATATAAGTCAATGAGTGCTAGTTCTAAGCAGCATGATATCTAAGCAGGGAGACTATTACTCACAGCTGTTTAATTCTGACTAACAAAGAAAAAGGGTTTATGTATTTTTATGTTTCAAAGTATGTAACTTTAATCCCTTCTTACCCAACCTGAAACATCACCTACTAGGAATGGCTGGGCCTGGAGCTGCCATTGTTTCTTTGGGTTCTTTCTGGGCTCTCTCTTTTCCTGGGTCTGCAGCAAGGTGAGATGGGATGGACAGCGGAAGCACAATAGCCACTGTTTTTCTCTCTCTCCTTCCTGTTCAACAAGGAAAGCTGTCCCTCAGTTGGATGGACATCACACATCTTGATATCTTATTACGCATATCAGTTCAGAGCAAGTTAACATTTGTAGTACAGTGAATGCAAAGTACTAAATATGAAAGCAATAAACATACAGCTCTCTTAAACACTTCTGAGCCTCCTTTCTCAGACACATGAGTTTTCTTCCTATGTCTTCAATGAAGAAATCCAATCTTGTTGCAGTGGAAAGGTTTACAAAAGATTAAATTTTACTGTCTCACTCCTAACCAGCCCAAGCTCGAGTTGCAATATACAAGCAGAACAAAGACCAGTGCTTTAAAAACAGGCTTACCTTAGCTCATCTCCCACCCTCCATGTTAACAGAACTCCGAAAGGCGTGGAGCAGTTGAACTATTTTTCATAACTAAGGTCACCACCCTATTGGAGTATCATAACACAACACCTATGATGAACTTCATAGATGCTCTGGACTGGAAGTTATCCACTGAGTTAACTCTTTTCACATTAGTTAGAAGCCAAAAAAATCCATTAACTTTGTACTTTGGGCCAAATTCTGGTCTTAGCCGTACCAATATCAGCCCAGCATATCTCCAGTGTAGGTATGCTGATTCAGACATACTCAGCTGTAATCAAAATATTTGCCTGAATTTTACTCACAGATTTCGTATCTCAAATCTATGCAACTTCTTCCCTGCTTTTGCAGACTAAAGAAACCACCACCCAATACAGAAGGAGGCAGACAACAGCACACTTAACTTATGGCTGATACTAGTTAGTAGAAGGGATTTAACAGAGAGTCTCTTCCCGCTATAAACACAACATATCCACTCTGCACTCGGCACTCTAGAGATACTCCCACATCAGACCGTGCATTCACAATGAGGTCCAATTCCAGATACAAGTTTTAGAGAAGATGCAGGGAGATCAGAAAGCATTTGGAGTGTTGTAAACAAAGCAAGTTACTACCACTTGCTTGGGGGTTAGTAAATCAGAAATCTGTGTTCAAGCGTTGCTGTTAGTGTCAGGCAGCAGGCTCTCTTGCAAACTGTGCAGGCAGAAGACAGGTGCTATGTTGGAAGGCAGCGTGTTCCCCCTGTCAGCCTAAGAGGAAAGGCTAGTAAGGACGATAACACACAGAACCTTCACTTGGATTATTTTTTCTTTTCTGCAAGACAGTAAATACCCCCATCTTTTAAGTGTTAGGGGGTTTTAAGTGATAAGAGTAATTCTTAGCCTTTCCCTTGCGCTTCATATATCATTATACATACACACACAGTAAACAGAATTTCATCAAGTATTGTGCTCACTATGGTGTGCCTCAGCTACCGCTCACGTATTACACGTAGCCAAATGGACAGTTACTGGTTTCGTGAAGTGCTCCCAATACAAAAGAATTTTTGATTTCTAGTTCAGTTTAATTGAAAATCGTGCTCAGGTTCCACTGGTCAATCTCCACCCAATAAATAAGTAAATAAAAGTTTCCAGCCCTATTTGTTTAGCTATGACTCTTTCGCCTTCTCCTTCCTGGATGCCTTCCTGATGCCTTTCCCCAAATAACTCAACTGTTTGTTTAGCTGAGAAACTCTCCTAGTAGCATGGAACAGTTTTTCTTCAGCTGGTCAGTGACATCATCTTAATGCCTTTCACATGAGAAAAGAAGCACAAACCACATCACTAACGCCTGTAACATGTCCAGGTCATCTGCCTTGCTGGGTAATGGAAAGGGTCCCACATGTTAGTCCTCATGTCGCACTAAGATCCTTAATACTTCCACTACACTTAGGAAAGGAACTATTTACCCACTTTGGCTAGATAGTCAATTCCCACAAAAGCCTGACCCGGTGACCTGCCTCCCAACATGGCTACCATGTGCAATCAGGTAGAAGCCTTGTCATGAGGTGGGAGATAGAGAAGAAGGCAATGTTGTACCTGAGCCTATTGTATGTCCAACGGAGTCAAAGGAAAGTACCACTGAATCTGTAACACAAGAGTACAAGTTCATTTTCCCCTTTTTCTTGGCACCATTTCTTGCTGTAACATTTTCTTGCTATTTTTCTTAAATAACTCCTTATGCTCCCTTGTGCCAGGCAGCAGAATAACTTCTGCACCAGCCAAACAAAACAACAGGCATCGAGCAAACGCAGAATGCTGGAATATGCAACAAATCACGATGTTATTACCCAAAGTATCTACAATTCATTGAAAATAATTTCATTTTATACCTAATGAGCTTCATCAACCTTACCAAAATTGATCATAATATGCTTTTGACTGCTAGACTGAAGAGCTTTTCTTAACAAACGTATTATCAATACTTTGGCCCCGCATAGGGGACTGGCATGTTACAATCAGCTCTTCCCTGACACTGTTTGCTAAACCAAGTATTTTGTGCTCCTCGCAGTTCTCACCACATTTTTCACATTTACTCAGTCTTGTGGCTCCCAAGCTGAATGTGTTTCAATTTATCAATACCCTTCCCCTTTGTATTATATACAGCACGTGTGCCAAGTATCAAGAAAATAAAACCTCTCTACTTGATACACCTTTTTTCTGCAACCTGGGGATCAGAATAGATATTTTTACCCATGACTGCAAGAACAACTGTTGCTTACCAGTTAATGCCCAATACTTTTAGTCACCATTTCGTATGATGGAACACCCTTTGCTTCACTTGTGGTTCACAGTTTCTAGTTTTTGTATGTGCAACTTGAGACTTGGTCATGTAGAAACCCTTATTGACTGCTTGCACTTAGCTCAGCCCATGATCCAGAGCCCTTTATTACTGATTCCTTTTCCTCATATACCACTGTCCTAGTCTAGAAACTGTTTGCAAGATCTATCGGTAATAACTTGATATTCTGTTCCCAGTGGAGCTGCAATATGACACCAAGATCAATGGTAGGGGTTTTTTTTCCTGGATTTATTCTTACTTGAAACAAACCAACACTAACTTTGGTAGTAAGCCTCCTGGTTTACCATCCATTTTGACGCCAATCCCAACTGAAGCAGAAAGTCTCCTAAATTTTACTTTGCCACCACTGGAGCAGAATTGGGCCCAGAATTTAAAGACAGCTTGACAATGGGTAACACACAGCAGAGAACAAACCACCATGATCAGATTAATAATTTTATGGAATGAGACGCTTTAAACTGACACAGCAAGAGCAGAACTGCCTTTCCTCTTCAGCTAAATGAATAGACTGAATCCCTTAAAGTTTCTCTTTCCAGCTTAGGTCTCGGATGCAATCAAATGACCGCCCATCCTTTGCAGCCCCACAGCAGCTGCCCCAGTGCAAGCCCACAGCACAAAGCATGAAGCTCAAGCACAACTGGATTTAGCATGCTGAAGAGGTTTGGCTCCTGCTGCATCACCTTACATCTGGGCAGGCTGCAGTCGCAGACATTGACAGTAACCATGTTTCAACTGACAATTAATTGATACAGGACTGAGCCCTTGGCTTTTCCATATTGTACATCATCCCCGTGCTTATTTTCCAATTCTTAGAAATTCAATAAGGAAGTGGTAATTTGCAAAATAAATATAGTAAAACTGTTCATTTAACTGGATTTAAAACAATTTTGAAAAAAGGTCTGTGCTGTCCCAGATCCAACACTATGTTAGTAACATTAAAAAGAAAAAAAAAAAAAGATATTAGTGCTCTCAAAATTTATTCCAATAAAAATAAAAATCCATCTGGATTTAACAGCTGTATTTCCTCTTTTGGGAACAAAATTCAGACATATTCATATTATTCTAAATAGCAAGGGGTTTAATTCATTTTAACTGTGTTGAATTCATCTGCCATCAATTAATTCTGAAGTATCTCTGTGGGGCTTTACTTTTAAAAAACTGTTGAGATTTTTATCAACATGAAGTATTGCTTTGTAGTTAACGCCAAATTTAAATGTTGTTCATTTTCCTGCAATATATTCTGCATTCAAGCACTGCACATGAAATATTAAGACTTATCTAAGAATGGCTGAAAAGCGTTGTAAGCACCAAATTAATACCATTACTGCAGCCCACAAGAATAGTATAATGTTTCATTCCCCTAACTGAGAACAATATCTTCCTCCCATAAACAAATTACAAGCAGAGTAAGCATGTGAGCTCCCTTTTCCAATCCAGTCCTCCATGTGACTATTAGTTTCACAGTTTCAACATCAAATTAACTGAGAATAACCTGTATTACACAGCCAATTCCCCTTCTGCCCCCACAACTAATTTCACAAACCATGGATCTTTATTAAAGCATTTTATTTCTGGCATTAACACTTCAAAAGGGAAGAAGCTATAAACTTGAAAAAGGCCGAGAAGATAATCACATGTCACCTTTTTTGGTGATGGAACAACTTGTCC
>VZZY01004134.1:0-46765 GCA_013400335.1 Eurystomus gularis
CATTGGTTCCTCTACCACTTGTATAGTCCTCAAATATCCAGAAAAGGACTGTAGCAAAAGGAAAAGGATTGTTTTCTGTGTCTGTTGTAAATGGAAGTGCTAGTTAAGTTAGATTGCCAGATATAATCTAATGCCACCCTTTACTTAAATTTAAAATAAACAAAACAAACAAACAAAACAAAAAAACAACCCAACACCTTAGGTTTTACAGGAAAAAAAAATTCTGTCAACTGGACAGTTACATACTGTAATAGGCTATCCAAGAGGGTTTGGAACCAATGGAGATTCAACAATCAGGTTGAATAATGTCTGGTATGAATGCCTGATGTGGGATTCTTGAATTTGGATGTGGGAACATTGGACCTTCTAGCTGTGTGGTGGTGTATGGAGAATGAGCGAGGGAGGGAATGAACAAGGGAGGGAAAAAGAGGCAGCGGCCTGGAGCAACTAGAAAGACCAAGTCCTCTGTCGCAGGGCTGCTTCCAGCATGGAAGGCAAACCCTCATCTGCTCTGGTAGTCCAAGCTCAAAGTCTTGCTAGTGGAGGAACTGCAGAGCAAGCCACATAGTGCCTGGAGAATAAAGGAGTACCTAAAGGGCACTGTGCTACAAATACAAGTAATACAAGAACCACAATGAGCAAACTATGAAGAGAGCTTTTATATTATCTTGTGCTGAAAAGGGCATCTTCTTTATGGCAGTATTTTTGACTGACATTTGGATAAACTTTAAATTTATCAGTTAACATGACAGTAATGGCAGCATGAATAAAAAAGCAAGACTAAGACCAAAGTTCATGAACAAATTACAGGACAAGTTTAAAATTCCAGTAGAAATCACTGAGAATACAATAGCAAAAACATTAGTGAATTAAATTAATTCGACAAGTAGATTATTTGTTGTATGCAGTTTGCAAAAGTCTTGTTGATAGAGGTGTTTTTTTCAAGAATGAAGCAACACATGAAATGGCGGCATCAGAAATGACAACCAGGCTACTCATATATGTAGTGCCACACAGTGTACTATAGCTCCTCCAGGCTTATCTGAGCTGTCATAAGGAGTGCATGGAATATATACTGTGAATCAGCATTTCAACTGTGAACAGAATGAGCAATGTCACTGTACAGTGGGGTTTTTTTAAGATTTGCAAAAGCCCAAGTTTGTTACTGCATAGACTCTGAAGCCCATCAGCCTATAGTGTTACACACCTTACCATATTGATATACCAGTAAAGGCAGGATATGAGGAGAAAGCTAAGATTGTTTTTTGTTTCTATAGATTGCATTTTTATTTCTTTTCTACAGTATGTCTGCATAAATATTTGGATAGATGGCTTAAAAGAAAAAACCTGTTTATTCTACTAACAGGCATTTTAAAAATAGTTCATAAATCTTTGTTTCAACTTACTCAATAATGCTTTGTGTTCACTGTAATAAAATAATTTTCCATCAGCATTGTGGAAAAATGAAAGATCCGTCAAGTACTCTTTCACCATGAAATTGTCAATTTGCTGATTATCTACTAAAGAACAGGCATTCATTAGCAAAAATTAGGACCAGTAAGCCGTACTGTCCTTTTCAGCTTATATATCCAAGATGTATGTATTTGCCAGTAATAATAGCACAAAAAAAAAGAAGAACCTGGTACTTAAATATTTGAGTTGTTTCTCCTTTACATCAAAAGAGAGCATTTAGGTTCAGATTTACTGCTTGATTTTTCAAGTGGACATCCCTGTGTGTAAAGGCTTCATTCCTGGTCATGAATGTGTCAAGCAGTCAGTTCTTAAAAAGATGGAGCCTCAGCTGACTTGGATGAGTGTTTTATTAAGATAAAGTTTCTCACTGTGTCAGTTCATATCTTATCCTAGGCTAGGAAAAAAAAATGAAAACAACCCCACAAAACTGGAGGGATGTTAGTTCTTTGTAAACAAGAAGATCTGCACAGTACAGCTCTTGTCTACCCAAGAAACAGCCTGGCATAAATATGACATGCATGCTATTTGTACTAACAATAGAGTTACTGGCAACTGTTGATGTGAGTGGCATTAAAGAATAATAGAATGATTTGGGTTGAAAGGGACAAAGATCATCTAGCATCCACATCATAGTTAAGTAAACAATCATACAGATTTTTCATATCCCTTTCTTTGGCATACCTACACATATTCACATAGAAATCACAGAAGAATTAATAATTCTAATCTTAGAGTTTTTCACAGTTACTATTTTACTCTTCCATGCTTAAGTAAAGGCTTATGGAGAGTACTTCTTAAAAGCATCAAAAGGAAGGAAAAGAAAAAGGATGTTGCAGCTTGTGTATATATGTGTGTGTGAAGAGCAGATACAGTGGCTCTAAATAGAATGGAATATAATTACAGGATTTACATGTGAGAGTGATTGGTACTAAAGTGAACGAACAGAGCTAGTGTATAAATCAAAATAAATAATTTTTTTTACAGCTTCTTTCAGAAAAATGAACATCATTTTTAACAAAATATAAAATTCCAATAAAAAAGTCAGCCGTATTACCCTTCTCCTCGTTCCACTGCAGCAAAACCCATTTATGTAAATATTCATGACTGCAGAAAAAAACAAATGTACCGTTGGAGCTTGGGAATAATGTGTGTCATTCAGAAGCATCCTCTTCTGGCAGACACCTGAAGTTGTATACAAGCTCTTTTAGCTAGGAAGATGTTCACAGTCATATGGGGTCTCTGAGATAGAAAGAAGGAGAATGAAGAGGAAATTAAAGACTTCCATAAACCATTGCTTATTTTTGAAGTGAGCCAAAACTGTCACACTTCCACTTCCTTTGGATACTGTCCCTTCTTTTTCCCCTGTGACATTTTTAAAGACTATTCAATATTGCTAGAATTTTTAATTTGTGATTTGGCTCTGAAGATACTCCGTTACTGGGATAGTAATGTGCTATCTGCACAGGGGGAAGCCACAGCAAATTCACAAATAACATGTTCAAAATAAAGATTATACAAAGGCTCCTGAAATCCACTGTCTTTCTTTGTGTTCTATCTGCTAAATTTGAACCTATTTGGATGCTGTTTATTTTTTAGCCATATCAGGATATTTAGATGTGAATACCTTTGTTGTTCAAAGTTTAGATAACGCAGGTGAGGTAGTTATCCTTTTAAAAGGCAGTCAAAGGTGAACTGGTTTACTTCCAAATACAATAATGAAATTATGCTTTGAATATAAACATACAAAATATGAGTGGATCATGCATTAAAGCTAGCCCCAAGTGGAGTGCTTAGGGGTCCCAAAGAAGTCAGTTTTAATTCTATCCTTTGCCCTGACTATCAAAATAAGGAATGAAGCAATGCTATTTGTTTCTGTTTATTCAAGAGAGAGAGAATGTTGAATGACATCACCCATGAAACCTGTTGATGACAATTTCAGAAGTGTCATGATATAGACTAACTTCAGGAAAATGTCTTTTGGCGAGAAGAAGTGTGGACCCTGTTAGGAAGAAACAAAGGCAAAGAAATCAGTGCTCAGATTTCTTATTTCCCCTTCTACACATTATAATACTGGTCTGCACAGTGTTCACAAGAAATCAGTGTCATAGATCAGTTATGAGACAAGGACAGTTATGCAAAGTAGTTTTGCAGCATCTTATGTGCATTAGCAAAGCTGAATTTGGTTCATGCAGTTTTCAGTCAAGGAAATTCTACTGCAAACTGCCAGCTTTAAACTCCAGGTGTTCATTCAAGTTAGTGAATGCTATCTTAGACCATGTTGCTAACTGAAATGGTGAATGAAAGTAAGGTGTTCTGTAAGAATGTCAGTACCTGTATTGTGAAGAGTTACAGATAAAAATGAACTGCTTGATCTCCATTCAAAAGCAAGTGAGAATCAAAACCTTCTGACAAAATTGAAAGGTAAATAGAAGTACCCTCATGTTCACAAGGAAGTTGTATCTAAGCATCTTACACAAACCTACGATGAGACCAGTAATACAGCAGGAAAAGAACTTTCCTGCCTTTTAGGCAGATTTTTTTCCAGACATAATACTGATCCTTTTCCACTTATTCTGAAAAACTCTGTTTTTCCAAACTGACAGAGGAAAGAGAGAAGGGTTTATTTTTAGAATGTGGTCTGGATTGTGAAACTTGGATACACTGTCAAGTGAATTTTGGCAAAACGCTGTGAAAAAGGAATCAGACATCTACTTGATGATGAAATGATTACTCTGGTTGGTGAAACCAAAACAGAGAAAACAGAGATACTGAATACAGTAATGAAATAGCTGTGCAGATTTGTTTACTTGAAAAGACCCTGTGTGGGTTGACTTTTTCTTTAAATACATTCAGAGGCAAGGTCGATTCAACTGTTTAAATTATGTGAAGCACTAGTACATCTAGGGAGAGTTACTTTACATAGGCATTACACCTCAGTTAAATATTCCTTTGTAAGTTCCTCAGAATTTCAATTACACCTTTATTTGCCCTAGAAAGCCATTCAGGATCTTCTTGCAAGGCTTGCAGAAGAAAAAGGACCTGTTCCCTTGCACTGTGAACATGTAGAGAAAGGGTCAATTTACCTACATCCTAACCCTAAATAGAAGAAGAAATTGGTATTTGGAATATCTAGTGTAATTTGTTGCTGCCTTTAGATAGCACTTTCTGAAGATGATAGAAGACGTTAATTGATTTTGTAGTTCACTGACACTAGGATAAGTTATTCTCTCAATCACACAGCATGGCTTTGAGACTTGTTTTCATTTTTCTCCCTTTTGATTAGAAAGGTTTATATCAAATATGTAGGAGGCACTTGATGGGGGAAACATACAATGCAACACATAATTAGTATGATGAATGTGTCAGCCAGTGTCTGCCTTTGGTTAACTTACTGGATTTTAGAGTAAGTGCATTAGTGCCCTGGGAGGAAAAGAAGAGCATAGATGAGAGAGGGATAGAAGAGTAAATAAAAATGTTTTTCAGGGTAAAGAAGTAGTTGAAAACTAGCACTTAAGCACTATAAAATGAAAACCACTTTGTTTTCTGAGCAGTGTTGGTATGAGCATTTTTCATCAACCAGTAGCTGATATTGTGCGTTATCCAAATGATACATGTAATAACTCATATAAGATCCAATATCTGTTTCAGATGTTATGTATGCGGTAAACAAATGCCAAATTTTTCTTGCCCATAATTTCAATCCCAGTAATTTAAGTACACTGTACTGAGGGCTGTGCCGTGACCTGATCCTCGTGGAAGCAGGGGTGGCTTATTTCTAGCTGGTTTTAAAGAGCATCTTCTCTTGCTGGGTGTTGTGACATTTAGCTAATATGTATAGTACCTTCATCCCTGCCCCTGTACTGAAAGGAAAAAAACCCCACCATATTCTGTAGATACAGCTCTGCTAACAGAGGTGGAGGGAAAAAAAAACCCAACACATTAATTTTCTTTTTAGTATTCCTTCAGATTCTAATAAATAACCTGGGGCAAACACTATTAAAAGAGAAAAAAAAAATAATCCTGACAGTTCCTACTAACTATACATATATTATCAAGGAAAGTTAAAATAAAGACAAATGTTGCTGAGACTAACCATTATATAATGGAATAATCAAGATAAGATGCTTTGCAAGTCTATTCCCTCCCACTTCAAACCTGTACATGGTTTAATTGCCACAGACTGTATTTAAGTTGATCAGAGAAGAGTCTTTTTCTGCATTTGTAATGCACTTCATGGCCAGTTCTTCAGTAAGCCTATGCAGTCCTTGAATTTTTAGTTGTTTCACTCTTTCCAGACTTATATACCTGTAAGTCTGTGCATTTATACTGTATTTATTCCTGATAGAGTCACTGCAAAGGGTATTGTACAAACTTTGGTTTTAACTGTGTCTTGGACCTCTGGCTTTAAAGTGTATGTTATCAGAGGCAGTAATAGGATCTAGCTGCAAAACTAAGTTCTGATTATATATTTATATTTCTCTGATATTGTGTGTTCTAAGGCAATTCCAATTTTATCTCATCTCTAATAGGAAAAAATACTTTTTATTGATAACTCATCCTTACTTGAGGGTACTGGTGGATGAAAAGCTGGACATGAGCTGGCAATGTTCACTTGCAGCCCAGAAGGCCAACTGTGTCCTGGGTGGCATCAGAAGAAGCATGTTCAGCAGGTCAAAGGAGGTGATTCTGCACCTCTGCTCTGCCTGGTGAGATCCCACCTGGAGTACTGCATCCAGCTCTGGAGCCCTCAGCACAAGAAAGTCATGGGACTGTTGGGGTGAGTCCAGACAAGGGCCACAAAAATGATCAGAAGGCTGGACCACCTCTACTATAAGGACAGGCTGAGAGAGTTGGGATTGTTCAGCCTCAAGAAGTGAAGGCTCCAAGGAGACCTTAGAGTGGCCTTCCAGTACTTAAGGCAGTCCTACAGGAAAGATGGAGAGGGACTCTTTATCATGGAGTGTAATGATAGGGCAATGGATAATGGTTTTAAACTAAAAGACAGTAGCTTCAGACTACATACAAGGAACAAATTTTTTACAATGAGGGTGGTAAAACACTGGGACAGGTTGCCCAGAGAGGTAGTGGATACCCCATCCCTGGAAACACTCAAGTTTAGGTTGGATGGGGCTCTGAGGAATCCGATGAAGATGCAAATGAAGATGTCCCTGTTCACTGCAGGAGGGTTCAACTACATGACCTTTAAAGGTCTCTTCCAACCCAAAGTATTCTATGATTTTATGATTGTAGCGGTTTACCAAAAAGCTTAAAAGCTAAGCAAAACTAGCAATCAGGGTACTCCAATGTCAGAGAAGGCTTATTAAGAAATACTGTGGTCGGTAAGGAAAATTATTATAATTGTAATATGAGGAAGGGTGAGTGGAAATGGGAGTGATAAATCTAAGCAAATGTGGCAGCACAGATAAAATCATTTGTTTTAAAGTAGGAGATTTAGCTACGGTCTGTAAAGAGCAAGTTTATAGAAGTGTAGTCACTTTTCAGGACAAGACTCAAGAAAGAAGTCTGACAGATAGCTAGGGGCTATGCTATCAAAGGCTTTTAACAAAAAATAACTTTAACAATATAAAGTTAATCTACCATCTTCGAGTCAGCCAGCCTGAAAGACAGGCATGATGATTGAACAGTTTTTCCAGCCAGCATGCTATATTCTTTACTAGCTATAAAAACTAGTGTAAAGCTGCCGATAGTCACCTCTGGCAGGAAATTGCAATACTCACGCATTTTAGTTACATGCATGCATGTTTTTTTTCACAAAGTCATCAGAATATAAAAAAGATAATTTTGTGACTGAAAAAAATCCGTCTTATGCTTTTGAATATACACAGTTTTCAATGACAGCCAACAATTCAGTTAGAAAATATATTATTGGATAATGGAAATTAAAACACTTCATATAGATAAGTCAGTTTATTTTTTTAAAAAAGGTGTTTGAAATACATTTTATTTTTATATTTATAAGTGGGGGTTCAACTCAAAGCAAAAGAACTTAGCATTAGTAAATAAATGTCTTCAATATTAGTGATGTTTAGAATATTTTTTCATTTCTGAGGTTGTTTTACTTTCATCCTGACTGTGAATGGGGAAATATTTGCTATTTCAAAATTCTACAGACAAAGATTTTCAAAATATACTTGAGATATGTCAGAAATAATGTCAAGAGTCTTAGACACTTTTTTTCCATATCTCTTCAGTGTCCATGAAGGAATAGCATAAGTAACGAAAGTACTGATAAGGAACAGCTAACCATAAATGACACTATGTTTTAGCAATACTTGCTTTTACAATTTTCAGTGTATCTAGCTAATAACATCACACAAACATACTTCCATAGTTCAAAGATTTTAAGAGAAAGGGAGACTGAATCTTCTCCATGTTTGGCAGCAGACTCATTTTTTCTACTAAGCAGAAAATAATGAAATTGGATTTGACAGAAGACAGCTCCATTTGTGTTTTGTGATTATGGTTTAAGGAACAGGAAATAATTTTTTATTTCCTCGGGGAGAGAGCTATGGTCATAGTTGTGAAAAGCTACTGAGAAATACAGTATGTTTCACACGGAAAGCTGCTCAGATGCAAAACAAGTTGGAGATTGTATCTGAAAGTAGCAGCAGCTTCTCTTTGAAAGAGTAAAACCTAGAATTACATGCCACCAATGAATGATTAATTTTAGCTGAAAAGTGGGATTTGTAACTGAACATTATCAACAAAAACCTATGACTTAAAAATCATACATTTCCATAATATGTCATATGGGTTGTTTCCCATCAGATTACATTACAGTAATGTGAAGTACAATGCATACACATTTGCATCAAAAATGAACATAAAACTTGACTGGTAAGGGCTGTTCCTCTCCTTTAATTTATTGCCAGAAATTGTATTGCAGCACGTAATATATAATGCATCAAACTGGGCTTTTCCAAGTTTTTATTTATTTATTTTTGTTTTTTTAACTTTAACTCTTACATTATTGCCTAGAAATAGGCCATTATTTTTGAAACCTTGTATGGATTAATAGTTACAGAAAAACAAGTCCTCAGACCTGTATAATGTTAATACAGTGTACAACATCCCTGCCTGTCTGCCTTTGTTTCCTACTTTTTTCTTCCTTAACTCAGAGAAGGAATGAATAAATTTCTTAGAATTTATTTATCAGGCATTTTATCTTTCTGATTTCATGCAAGATAATATATGAAATCAGGAAAGATAAAATTCATGACAAATGGTACGTGAATGCACTAGATAAAAACCGCTTACTTAGTAGGATTAATCTGTCTGGTCAGAATTACCAACTTCACTAAGTATTTTAGAGATATGTACAGTATTTTACAGTTTCTCAACCCAGTCAATGTGAAATTGTAATTAAAAATATTTGAACCTGAAGTGTTTTCACTTTTAAGATGGACAGCATCAGCTTGACGGTTCAGAGCACAAACTGTTTTGGAGAAGGTGGCTATTTTATCCTGTATGTTGAAATAAATCGCAGTTCATTTGGTTCTTTCCTACAATATGTAGATAATATTTTCTTTGGAAAATACACAATACTTACAAGCTGGATAGAACTCATCTACTGGATGTGGGGGACTACGCTGAAATTCTAACCAGATTCTATTTGGGTTCAAGATGGTATGATCTAAACGTAGTGCTTACAATAGTGAAATGATGTGATGAAAGCAAGACAAGATTAGAAACTGCAGCATTGAACTGCCACCCAGCTCTCTTCTTCTGTAGCACTGTTTAGCTGTACTTGTAAATAAACCAGACTTTAATAAAATGGAAATACACATAGAATCATTTAGGCTGGAAAAGACATCGAAGATTGAGTCCACCTGTGAACTTAACACTGCTGAGTGCACCACTAAGCCACGCCCCTTAGCACCACCTCTGCATGCCTTTTATATACCTCCAGGAATGGTAGCTCCACCACTTCTCAGGGCAGCCTGTCTCACTGCCTCACAACTCTTTTATTGCAGAAATATTTCGTAATAGCCAGTCTAAGCTCTCTTGGTGCAACTTGAGGTTGTTTCTCCTCATTCTATCTCTTGTTACTTGGAAGAACAGACCAACCCCTACCTCCTTTCAGGTAGTTGTAGAAAGAGATAAGGTCTTCCCTCAATGTCCTTTTCTCCAGCCTAAACAACCCCAGTCTCCTCAGTGGCTCCACATAAGACTTGTTATCTAGAGCCTCCACCAGCTTTATTGTCCTTCTTTGGATACACCCCAGCACCTCAGTGTCTTTCATGTGGTGAGGGGCACAAAACTGAACCCGGTATTTCAGATGCAGTCTCACCAGTGCCAAGTACTGTGGGACAATCACTTCCCTAGTCCTGCTGGCCACACTATTTCTGATACAAGCCAGGATGCTGTTGGCCTTCTTGGCCACCTGGGCACACTGCCAGCTTATATTCAGCCAGCTGTCAAACCAGTACCCCAAGGTCCTTTTCTGCCAGGCAGCAGAAACCATACTACTAAACAAGGGTGTCACGGCAACAATCATTTGCAACAATTATGTTTGTTAAAATCTGCACATTGGAAATACTGTTTTGGAAATCTTGAACTAAAAAACTGCAAATCTTCTGCATGATGTTTTCGGTATCTCACTTGCTGTGGTATCTGTTGCAAAATAATCATAGTGGTATTTTGCATGTGAATTCGGACAGTCTTCAGAAATTTGGGTAATCTGTAATTCTCCCAGTTTTAAAGACCTGAGTAGGTGCTCTCTCTGAGAACTCTTCTCAGGCGTTATGCCTTTGGGCATCTCTTACTACTCATTGTTTTGGCCACACCCAGAGTTGAGCTTGCTGCTTCATTTTTTCATAAATGTACATTTCAAGATATTATATTTCTTTTACTTCTTTTGGACCACTGTTGAGATGAATAGAGATAATTGCATAAAGCCATAACTGTGCATTAAACAAGTGATTGTCATTTCTAGGTAAGTTCCTTATTCATTTACACATGGAAGCATAGTAGTGGTTTATTCCAGAAAAAAACATATCATTTAGCTTTGAAAAAATGTGATGACTCCTCTTTCCATTCCCTCCACAATTCCTTGCTGAAGTCAGTTTATTTAATTTGGTTTCGTTCTTTTTACTCTGCAAATACTGTTATTGTGGGACAATAATGTGCCAGCTGCACAGGAGAAATATACACCAAACACAAACATTGCATTCAAGTATAGGATTATAAGTGATGACTGAAAACCCATTATCCTTGCAGTGTTTTGCCATTTGACAGATTTGCACCTGCATGTACTTGTTTGAATTATCTCAGCGTTATTATCAGCTTCTCGGTCTTTCAGGTGAGGAATGCATTTAATGGTCTGGAAAACGATTTCAGTGTTGCTCAACAGCCATATGTGTGAATGTAGTGTCTGGTACAGTAAACTCTTGTCAGTTAACATTGCTGTGAAAAAGGTGAAATACAGTTATATCTGGCATTCTGCAAAATTAGTTATCAAATCAGCATTTCTTCTCATTAAAACATTAAAAAGAGAGGATAGTACTATTTATGCATAAATTTCTAATTAAGGTATTTGTCTTAAGTTTGGTTTCTGATTATAAATAATCTGACTGAATCTCTGCTTAACTAATAAATAAATAAATACATAATATTTATAGTCAATGATGTGTATTCTGGACCCGCTGTATCTCATTAAATTTCAATTTTAAGGAAAATGGAACAAGAAACAATGACCTTGTACTGTAGCTAGAAAGATTCAAGCTAGTCATAATCCCATTATAATGGGATTGTTAAAGTACTGGGCTTGATTGCCTGGTTAAAATATGCCAACCTCTTATTGCATATCTCTAAAACATGTTAGACAAACATGTGTCAATAATGTTTCAAATATTGTTTATCCTTCCTTAGGACAGGAAGACTTGTTTCTTTGTAATTCATTTAATTTGTACTTGGTAGATTCAATTCTGGCAGTAATACTTGGTGTTTTAAAATGATATTCTCTTAGGTTGTATCCACACAGTGATTAAAGAATAGTTCAAGTTTTTGAATGTGTTGAAGGGTGGATGATAGAGACTACATAACTTTAACTTCTGCCATGGTGATTTTTGTGGTGGATTACTCCCTCCTCAGCTCAAGGAAAAATGCAACTATTTTTTTTCTTTTCTGGAAAATGCATTCTGCTTCTATAAAAGATGTGAAATTCAAACTTTGCTGTTTTTACAATGTGTTAGATAGCAGAGAAAAAAATAACCCAGTGCTGTTGAGGTGACTGAATGAGTGTTCTCTTGAGATGCAGGATTAGCCTAGCCTGGAATGAACACACGTGCTCCTGTGCTATCTTTGGATGAATCGGCTGAATGGATTGCTGAGAAAAGTAGGTAAAGAACAAGACATAGAAACACTAGGTGACAGTAAACCCAGAGGTCACTCAGTGGAGGAAGGGATTTCATGTTTCCATCTGACATTCCAGAAATACATATTCATCTGTGTCAGACACCTACATATACAAACTGTAGTTGCTCTGAGAATGGCCAGTAAGTTCATTACTTTCAGGGTGCACCAAACCGTGGAGCATGTAAAGACTTAATTTACAGTGGAAGGTCTCTTTACTCTCTGGATGTATGAAACTGGCTGTGTAGGTTCTCGCTGCCTGTGCAGTACACCCATAGTAAATCCAAACTGGGATGTATGGGACATCCCATTGGAAGCATCCACTGGTTAGAACTGCTGGGAAACGTTAGATGAGATTTTGTCTGGAAACATGCACAATTCTTAAAGCTAGTCCAGATGAAGTTTCAGAGAGGTATGCAGAGCATGCAGGATGATTGGCAGCCCTGATTAGGAATTAGTTTCCCTTTATTTCCAAGTTTTTCATTTAGTCTTACAGCCTTGTTTTCAGTGTAAGTTTCTCATTTATGTTAATTTGAAAATTGGAGGGTAGAATATCATATGATAAATGTATTCCTTTGTTGACCCTTCTTTTCACAATTCATAAGGAGAAAGGAAGGAATTGAACATACGCGCGTACACACACACACACATATGCATACACATACATGCATACACAGCAGGAAAGGAGCATGGAATATCTGTCTTGTATTTTCATTCCCTCTTTCTTTTTTTGGATGAGTCCTTCTTTTTGGATCAGTTATTGATAGCTCTTGCATTGTGTGCTATACTCAGTATTCATGTTGCCCAAAGAAGCTCATTGTATTAAGCTCATTTTACTGTTAGTAAGCAGGGAAGTGGGAACATCAGCATGCTGCAAACTAAGATAGGTAACCACGGAAGAAAACAAACAAGAAGAAAAAGTGGTCCTTTTAGCAACACAGAAATATTCACAGTTACTGACCTGGTGCAAATGTTCATATAATCTAAATATGAGTTCTTACATGAAAACAAAAGTCTATACTAAACTGTTACAGAATATTTCAGTGGGTTTCTTGAGATGAGCTGTATTCCTGAATAAGCTGTTCACAGTGACCCTCTATTATTTAGAATTGCTCAGAGGAAAGCTGAAGCACACCAGAATTGGGTGGAAATTCTTAAGTATTTTCATAAGCACTTCTAAAACATCAGACAGCATCATTTAGTTAGTACCACCCTTTAAAATATATGCATAGTGTAATGGTGTGTTGTTTTATTTTCCATTTTGTACCATTAAAAATAGACCATATTTCCTCCACAGAAAGGATAGCTTTAATAATGAGGCATAAATAAAAAAACCTGTTGCATAGCTTTCAGACTTAAGGTTATAATTGCAGGGCTGGCAGTTTAAAAAAAATATTTTACTGAAAGAAAAATAATACAGAAGCTGCTCACACAATTCTATGATACAGCTTTTCTGAAGTCTCTTTCCAAAAGAATAGTTTTTATATATATATATATATATGGAGGACTTGTCAAGAAGGTCTCAGTTTGCCTTCAGTTTTCAAGTGTGCAGTGTTTGCATTTTGTGCTATTTAGTGCCTGCACTGCTATACCAAGCCTTGTCAGACAGCGTGACTACAACAATCACTGATGTTTTTCCCAACAATTTCAGTTAGTCCTTAAGAATTTTAAATATAAAATTACATAAGATGCATCTTTGCATTACAATCCTTGTTAAATGATCTAGATTATTTGTTGTATTTCATGTTGGGGGTTCTCTTTTGATGTCCAGCTGTTGGAAATTGTACTTGTTCTCCAAGTACACAATGAGAAATTATAAGATTGATATACTTCTGCATAAGGAGTTTTTGTTTAATGTCAGAGACCACAAGGGTCCTTTCATGGTAAGCAATATTTAGAGGCAGATAATCTTCACATTATTATGTTCTGCACAGGCAATAGCTAGACAATCAAAGCTCAATTGTCATGAGAGGTAAGGCTGGAAATAGGTTAATGGGAGGATTCACTAGGGCTCTGAAATGTTTCTGAAAGTAAAACTGGAAGTTTTGACTGATGGTTACAGAGCAGTACTAGTAGAACAGTGTCTGTGTGTTACTTTGACTTTTTTGGAAACTGATAGCCATGCCTCCACAGGTAATTAGGAAATGTTCTTCTACTTCAGATATGAATCCTTCATAGTACAACATGGAGGAATAAGACTCCAGTCTGTGGATCACTGTTCATGGAAGGACTAAAATAAAGCTCTGGAATTCAGCTTTTAAGATAATAAATGGAGGTAGAGAAAAATTTAAACTGTTTTTGGAGCTTGTTATGTTCTTCATGTATTTTCTATATTCTCTTACTGTTTGATCAGTATGTCCCTTTGAATATTGCATTCAGTAAACAGATCTATAATTAGCAAGTTGCTCTTTGTGTCATTATAGAATATGGATTTAATTCATAAATCCCAGGTCCTGACAAGTCAGTCTTTTTATATGCCTTTATAATAAAAATAGTCTTACAACTGAAAAAGAAAATTCCATTTTGACAGATTTATGAGAATTCATAGTGTTTGTGTAGGACTGTCATACACAAACATGCTTTCAGCCCTTTGCTGGAAACAGCTTTCAAAAATGCCTCTAGGATCATGTATGTGGAATTGGGACGACTTTAAAAAACATTCCTTCTATGTTAGATATGTAAAGCTTAAATAAAGAAATAGTGAGAACTTATAAAATGCACAGAGCTAAACCCACAGATTTTGTCAAGGGAAGACATTGTGTGTCTTTGGACTCTGAAGTATAGCACTTTTCCTGAAATCAAGATATAATGGTATTATATGTACAAACTAGAGCAGTCATACTCTGAGAAGCACCTTTCTAGAGCTTGAAAATGCAAAGGAAGAAAAGCTATGTGTCAGAGGGGTTGCTGGCCCGGGCTGCTTTGTAATCATTGCTAAGTACTTGCTGTGCTTCATGACTGTACTGCATGTAAAACTTGGAAGGAACTCTGGGCCAGAAACATGTGCAGCAAATTGTTCATCTAGGGCTTTGTGAAGCACAAGGTCTGTCATGGGCATCGATTTGGTCCCCAGGAGTTCCAGTTTGTGATTCTCACCTGGCACTGATGGGGAAGATGGACTGACTGCCAAATAATAGGCCACCACTGGCTTATTTGGACTGCGGTCCTAAGTGTTCTGCTAACCATTTGGTCAATGTTATTTATGCAGTCATAAGTTATCAATAGTTAATAAGTGTTAAGATTGTCCAAGATATGACATAATAAATGATGGAACCCCTGTTTCTCCCATTTTCTACTGTATGGTTTACCACAGCTAGTAACTTTGCTCTGTTTTACATAGCAAGACTGAATCTTTAAACATGTCACTTGTACTCTTCTGAAAATCAATTTTTTTGATACAAGAAACTAATGATTAAGTCAATATTTTGAAATCATTCTCCAGTGTTAGATATGATTTCTTAGGGATAAGTGGGCATGCTTAACTGAAGGCCATGTTTTTAAATGACAGTTTTCAGTCATTTATGTTCGTAAAATTACACCTTTATCTATACTGTCTTGCTATCATGTAAAGAAAACTATTTTGTTAGGACTTTTTTTTTCTTCTTTTTTTTTCAGAATGAGATAAAAGTTAGAAGACTTAATGCTTTAAGGCAGCTTTCAGAAACTTGTAACACCTTGTTCTTGAAAAAAAAAATTAATTTGTTTAAAGCAGAATGATATAGCCAAGCTATGTATGTGTAAACCATTACATTATCTTAAGATTCTGAGGATTTATGTCTCATTGTCCATTTGATAAATGACATCTTTTTAGACGTTTGTTAATAAAGTCAGTTCTCCAGTAACACAGTTCATAAAAATCGGTAATAGATATTGTATTACTGTAATGGATCACGATATGCAAGTTTTGTCCATGTCAAAATATGTTTTTAAAGTTTACCGTTCAGACTCTCAACAATCAGAACACAACTTTTAACTAAGTCATTTACAGAATTAAAAGTAATTTATTAGAATGGTATATCCTCTGAGGTTAAGCTGGCAATTGTCCTATATACAGGAAAATGTACAAGTATGCAAGGTGTTCTAATGAAAAGTAAGCTGTTGTTAATGGGCAACCTTTACTGGTGCTAAAGCAGCTACCATTGCCACTTCCCAATTATATATCGGAAGTTATGTTTTCTAACATAAGCAGCAGAGCTACTCAAACACAGCAGAAAATAGCCATATCACATATTCAAATATGAAATACCTTAAAATTTGCATACTTCATTTTAATTTTCACTTTCCTGAGAACTGCAACAACTAAGTTTTGCAAATGACTGTACTAGCTCCAGGAAATACACTTTTCTTTGTCAGTGTTTCTTGACTGAGACCTGTTTAATTTTTGATGTTTAGGTTAATTTACAATAGCTGAGCTTTAGGGAGTTTACTTTCAGCTTGTCTCAGAAGATGCAATTCTAAATTTCTCCACGAGACTTTCATTAGCAAAAAATATACTGCTTGTAAAATCTCTTCCTATAATTATTGCTTGTTGTTTATTGGAGCATCACTTTGTGCCTGTAGCAGATAATCGGTTTAAGTTATATCCTGGGCTTTCTGCAGTAAGACAAGAAGGTAAAAGACTCTGGACAGTCTAAAATGTAAACATGAAAGAAAATGTAGGATTGCAAGTAGAGGTAGAGAGATTTGAATTGAATTGCTTGTTCTGAAGAGGAAGCATATGGCCCAAATAGGCATGCAGTGTGTTCCTACTCCTGACCTTAAAACACAGATACACAAATGTATATATTACTCTTCAGATGTGATTTTAGGAACATAATGGTACAAAGTGTAATTTTTGGCCAGATTCTCAAGGAGCTGTAACAGCAACCTTGCTTATATATGACAGTCCTCTCTGATATGAGCTCCCACTGCCATTAACACCTGCAGAGCAAAAAACTCATCAACTAGATTACTAGACTGACAATTTAGCCCTAATCTTGGTAAGAAGCTTTTTGCCTAAAAATAAAAGATAAGATTCTTTACCAGTGTAAATCAGAATAGCTTCATTATCTTCATTTGAAGTGTGTGGATTTATACCAGATCAAGATCAGCAATGTGAGGTCCTGCTCACCTTCACCATGTATGTACTTCAAGAAGATCTTAAGAAAAGTGGACAAGAAAAACACTTGACTATTCCAAACATGGCAAGCCATAATTACTACATTTTCTGCACAAGGAAAGCTCTTGTCCATTCTAATTAAGATTCCCTATGGCTGGCCTCCTGATACCATGGACTTTCATAGGTTCTTGGCTGGTACATAAGATGAAATGCTCTTTTCTATTTACATATCAGATACTGTATATGTAGGTATATGTAAAATGCTTTAGGTATACTGTTTCATATTATATCAGGTCATTCTGGAGATTTAGAAAATTGAGCTAAACAGGCATTGAAATACTTGCTATAGTAGATTAAATTTAGACGAAATATTTGCTCTATGGACAGACGCAAAGAAAACACTGGGCAAATAAGTTTCTGTGTTTCATTTAACAAAAATGGTGAAAGAATCTCAGAGTGAAAACTAGTATACTGCTCTCAATCTCTTTTATTTTGTCATAATAATTAAAAATAGGGGTGTTTATATAGTCTGTGACATAGTGTTCAAGAATAATTAGGTCAACAATAATAATTTAGCCTTGGGATAGCTACTTAAGCAAAGTGAAGGACTGGATTTTAAATAGACAACCCACTTCTTTATGAACTTTTAGAAGCATTCTTACTCTTCCCAAATGTTAGCAGAAGAGTGAATAATTTATTTTTTTATTTCTCATTTGTATTCAAAAGGTACAATAATAGTCTTATTTAAGGTCACAATCATTGACTCTTTGTACCGAAGTGTGAATCAACTGTGTACATCTCAAATTCATTATCCAGACAAGTAAACTCATTGAAAATGCAATTTTAGGAAAAGCTTATTTTTAAAAGGTAGGTGGAATTTTGCAAACATTTTAATTTCATTTGTTACATTTTCCAAAATATTTATATCTGTAAAAAATCTGTATTTCAACTCTTCATGTTTAGTCATGCTGCTTTTCAATACTGTCTTTCAATGTTATCCTAAAATATTTTACAATGTCATTCCACACAGTAAAAAATTCCCTGTGGACGTTTTCTAGAAGATTTTAACAGCTAATGTAGGTTCAGTGCAAGTTCAAAATGTTACAGGATGTTATGTTTCCAATGCATAACCAAATTACGTAAATGTTTGAGTCACTTTAAAGATCCTTAGATCTTTAATCAAATTGTTGTGTTTTAAACTGAACTTGAAAAGGTGCATTTGTACATTTGTTGTGCAATTATGCAAATATTGCAATCATTAGAAGGGGACATGTAGATTACTGTAGCTTATTTAGCTGGTTGCTGATTGATCAAGGAAATTAAGTTGTAAGTTGGCAGTTTCCTTATTTTCTCAGAGAAATAATTGAAACCTGATAGTACAAAACAAAGACTATTCTTGCATTTTTCAATGACTAGAAGAGAATGGTAGGTAGGAAAAGGAAAGAGGATCTTTTGATAGTCATTCTTTTCCTTTTTTACAGAACTGAGCATAGAAGTTTGTAATACATGGTGTAGAAAATTGTGGTACTTGTGCCTTGATTCATAAATTTGTATAAGTTTCCTCACTGTGAGTGAGATCTGTGACAAAGTCCTGACTTTCCCAGGCTGATAACAAAATGTATGTGGAGTTATTCCTAAGTAAGTCTTGCTCCAGTGAGAGCTTTTAAGAGTTAGTGCTTGATTTTCAAAGTTTTGCTTTGTCTAAATTCAAAATAATTTCAAATGCAGACAAGCTTCAGATTCAAGTCAACAGGTCTTCAGTGCCAATATGTGGCAGAGGCTGACAACCTGGCAGAATAATGTATTCAGTTAGATCAAAAAGTGAAACAAGTTTATAAAATTGTATCTCATCACAGAGTGGTCATATTTTGTTTTGTGTGACTTTACTGTGACACTTTTCAATTTATCGTAGTGTGAGGATGCTTCTTTTCAACAAGCTACAACACTCCACTAAGTCATTTTCTTGATATCAGTGCACCTGTAACAATACAGCATCACAGAGTTCTGTTTTCAGACAGCGGTAAGGTTTATTGTACCTCTAAGCAGAGATTAATCTTTTCTCTGACTAGATCAGTATCTAACTCTCAGGTCAATAAATCCTGACTGAATCTCAACAGAAGTCAATAGCTACCTATTATGTCACCTAATAGACAAAGACTTTGTGGCTGTTGGATCTAAGAAAGAGAACACACATATCAGAAGTTTTATTATACGATTTCTTTAAAATTTATCTATGTAACATCATTATCTTTTCAATGTGTGTAAGTTACGAAAAGTTTGGTGCCCTTAATGCTACCACAGACACATTTTTAGCATTCAAAAATATCTTTTTGTGATCTACCATGGTTCCCTGGTCAGCATTCTGTTTATCCAGAGTGCAGTTCTCGACATTTTTTCTCCTATGCAGAGTTTGAACTAATATTTTCCATTGTGTGAATAGACTGGGATTTTTTACAAATACTAAGGTTTCAATGAATGTAATACATTTTTGTTGGTCAAAATGTTTTTTTCAAGAAAACATTACAATAATATTTTGCTCATAGGATTATTGTTTCAAGGACCTGCAAGAAAATAAATTAATAATATTTATAAGGTAGTTGTAATATATATACATATGTATATATTTATAGTCTGATATACTAAAGGTAGCATTAAAGCATGAATAATTTTAGCTGATGGTATCTTGCTGATTGTTGTATTTGATGATTTTACTTTTAACAGGCATTAGCTTGCATGGCCACTATCACAATACGTCAAGCAGAAACTGTTTCATTGTTAATTCAAGTACCTAGGACACATGGAAAACACGTTTCACATTTCCGTATTGACACCAGTCTCACTGAATTTCATTTGCACTTTAAACATAAACATAATTAAATGCTGAGTGAGGTTGCACTCTTAATAACTTGTAACAATTATAAATTATGCTATACTGCTATAAAGTCCTCAGCATTTTATGCATGGGTCAGTGAAGCATTGCGATTAAATGGAATGCTCATGGGTGTGTAATGAGTAAGTATCACAGGGAGAAAAGAGCACAACAACCATGTAAATGCTTGGTCTGTTGACTAAGCAAGCTTTGTTATTAACAACTTACTAAAGACAAAAAGTTTAGTTTGCATGAAAGCCTAATTTAATAATAGTACATGAGAAATATGAAATCAAGTCCGTGGCTCCATCTTTATTTTTCTTTCCACAGCAAAGGAAGTAATGAGAAGCTTTGGATTATGAGTGAAACATTATCAGCTTTAATATTCAGCTGTCTTACTTTGTCACGTTCTTTTAAGCTATACAATAAATACGTTTTTATGTAGGCCACAACGTAAATGCCATTACAAGAAGCAACATTTGAAACCGGGAGTCAGTACTGTTTCTATTTTAAGAGAGGAGTATTTCTGAGCTTGTGAATGTAAGTAGTTAGTTTTCAGATAGTTTTAAGCTCTTTCTTGTCAAATGAGATTTCCTTTGAGAAGATTCTTGTACTTAATTCCCATCTGCTATGTTCAGAGGTTACTGAATGTATCCCCTTTTTACCTAATTGTTTTGTTAGTCTCATGTCATAAGGTTGTTCTTTCTCACCAAGGATTAAATAACCTGTAAGAAGTTTATATCTAAGGAAATCACACGTAATGATGCCCTTGCCTTATTTTCACACATCATTTGCTTGATTCCTCTGCTTGCCTACCTGACAATCTGTTATGGAGAAGTCCTCCATATCTACGCAGCATTAAGTGATCTCTTAGTTATGTATGTCTGAATCTAGGTGTGTTTAATAGCTATCTTGAACATAATACTTTAAATATTTCACTACAGAACCAGCAGTCACTTGTTACCAGCTTTGAGCAAACAATTGTCTTTCCCCACCCCTCCCAATTAGGGTACAGATCCTTCTTTGCTTTTTAAATGCATTTTTAACTGAATTGTCAATAATTTTTCAACACAGCAGTACCATCATGCTCCTGCAGGCTTGCATCATTCTGCTTTTCTAGAGGCACATACTTACTTCATTAACAGAAACACATTAGAGTTTGACCACTGTATTATTAAGGTTGGAAAATATGACCATTTAGCCCTGTTTATTCCTACCCATATGCTTCTTCAGAACTATACAAATGCCACTGATTCAGATAGAGTTCCAAGGAAATTACAAGTCAGTGTAAATTCATGTTGCTACTAGATGCAAGAATATTTTTATTCAGGTCAAAGTGTGTCTTTAATGTTTTCTCCTACTCATCAGTTTTGTGTGGAAAAAAAAATTCTTCAATAATGGAGAAGAAAGTTTAGGAGAGATCAAAACCACTCAGATAGGGATTTTGCTTGAAAGAATGTTTAACTCTATTTTTCTGTCTGAAAATTCATTGGAACTTATGTGCAATTTATACTTCAAAAGAAACAACTTTCACATTTTCAGGATATAACTTACTGATAAACAGTTTCTGAAAATGGAGGAATTAGTCCCTTTGTGAACTCTTTTCAGAATCTGCACATCAAAAACTTAGGCAGAATTTTCCTATTTTTCACCTTGGAATGTTAACTCTTCTAGGAAAAGGATTAGATAAATGAACTATAATTATTGTTGAGTCCTAAAACTAGGAAGGGCAATACATTCTCCCTGAATAAAGAATTAGGTAAGATAGATAAGGAAATTTGCTGAATGTGTGTGTGTTTTCTGAAAGGCCAAGCAAAAGGAAATCTGTAACATGAGTCTTGCAAATGGAGGCAAGAAGAAAAATAGAGGAGCTGAGAAAGAATTCAGCCAGTAAAAAAAAAGAAAAAAAACAACAAAAATAACAATACCTTACCATGTGTTTTTCTGGAAAATGGGTCATGGTAAAGAAATCTAATTTCTTTTTTTATTAAATGGCAAGTTATATTGAAAAAGATAACTGCCATGTCACATGCCATTCTAGTTAAATAGATAGCAATAAGTAGTAGTAACAAAGCACATATTAAATAGCTATGAACTGTCTACCTGGGAGGTAGAAAAATTGTCATCAAGGCAGAATAATCAGGAAAGGAAGAGATTCCACCAGGATTAGTGTTAAGACCAACTTTATTCACCTTCTTTCTGTGTGAAGTAAAAGTAAACATAAAACTACTGCTGATAAAGTTTTTGGATGACACAAAAATGGCAGAATGATGAATAAAGACGAGAACAGTGCTTTCTGTCAAAATTACATGGATCATTTGATAACCGGTGCCACTCAGTGCAATAAATGCTGTCCTACAGTTAGAACTGAGGAGGGTGGGACTATCCAGGACAACCACGACTATATAAACTATATTTCCAAAACAGTAATCAACAAAAAAAAATCCCAACACAACCCTTAAATAGATTCTTTATATATTGTAAAAAGATTAGGAATGTTACATTTACATCAGAAGTAGGTACTGGGGAGCTAGCGTTATTGAGATCTTAATATTAATTTCCTTTATGTTTTTACAAAATTTTGGAACACTGAAAAGAGCAAAGAACACTATGAGTTGGATTAAAGGCTTTGGAGTGAGAAGTTTTTCACTATTTAGTTTGTCAGAGAGGTTAGCTTCTTGAGAATATAGCAGCACCTTTACAAGGAGAAATAACTGAGAACTAAAGGTCTGAAAGAGGGCAACAAGAGACAATGGTTTGAAATTGAATGTACACACTGCCAGATAAAGGGCAGACCTTGGACTTTATGATTAATGACTGGAATATTCAGTCAAGGAAATAGATGATATTTTCTACCTCTTGATCACTTCAGTTCAAAATTACACAGTTTGAGGAGAATGTGCTTTAGCCAAAACCAAACTGCTCAATTCAATACAGAGCTAGTTCAGTTAATGGCCTGAGTTCTACAGGAGGTCTAGTGGTCCTATCTGGCTTTTACCAGTGAATCTGTTTGATAAATAATCCACCATTAAGACTAAATGTCTTATTATTTTGAAAGGATGTATTTTGACTGTGGATGCATTAGGTTGCATGAACTGTACTAAAAATCTAAGCTATACCTAGATTTCTTTCCACAGTGAGGACTGTTGCTTAAAAAAGACTCTAAATTTTGATTATTTGAATTATTAAAAACACTGTACCTAATTGGTTGTTAAGCCATGTAATGTGTTTGATAGTAATGTTTTTGGGAAATATAATATTGCTTTTTTAAATAGAAAAAGAAACAGCCAGGCTTCTGGCTTCAGTGACTGCTGCCCACCTTTCAGGCTTCCAAGTGGTGGCTGCCCCCCACAGGCTTCTTTTAGAGAATCTGAAAATATTTTTGGAAACTGAGGACCACTTGTTTTGTTGTCCAATTCATACCTGTTTTGTGTAGATGGTTATATGAGCTGGTTTCCTTTGACTAGAAAATATTTGAAGAATTGATGCTGTATGTCTTGCTGGGCCCAAAATTAATCTAACAGCTATTTTATTTTATTGTTACCATGACAGCAGCACCTCATTCTGTTCCATTTCCGCTGACCATTTCTTTTAAAATATTTTTCCATCCTGTCTGTACTACAATCTAACAAAAATTTTACCCACCATCATTCCTCTACTCTCATACTTTCAAACACAGAAAAAAGTGTTTATACACAACACTTCCAGCTGCAGACATACAGCCTGCCAGATACTACTAGAGTTGTGCATATAAACTCAGGTTTATGGTCCAACCTGCACAGATGTCCTCAGACGGTAGAACCGTATCTCAAGCTCAGCAGAACAAATGAAAAGACATCTGTACCTTTTACAGCCATATAGAGTCACACAGGACATAGGTTTGTTTGGGTTGTCATTAGATAATGAGATCTGCAACAACAACAACAAAAAATAACTTCTGTTCAAATGCTAAATTAGCTGAAAAGTTTTATTCAGTTGTCTAGGCCAATGTGAAATGTTGATGTTTACAAGAATGAAAACAATCACAGTGGCATAAACCAACAATCCACTACCACTAAATCCAGAAAATATCTCTTCCATAGCATAGTGATTTAGAAGTAGCAGCAATACAAAGACAACGAGACAAGTACAACAGTCCAGTGGAAAAATATCCTTATTGGTGATGTCCTGCTGATTAAGTCAGCCTGCACGAGGCTGAGAGAAATGTAAAAACCTGTAAACCATACTGAAACAGAGCTGGCAAACCTGGCATCCCTATACATATGCTTTAACTATTGGCAAGAGAAAAAATGACAGCTTCCTGCTCAAATAGGGTGGCCACTTGTGATGGTATTTTTATAATAGATATTCCTTTGATTTGCAGCAATTGCATATGGCAGATTAAAGTTTCTTTCTGCTTTCTGAGGGCCAGCATGGCAGCAAATTCTTAATTTAATTCCTTTGAATATGCTTTGCATCATGAAAAAACTGAAAGGTGCTATGATTATATTTGGCATACATGCAATTGCCACATACATTGGTGTATTTTCCACTCAGTTATTGAACCTTTCTTCAGATTCCTTAAATCAGGAGACTTTGGCACAAGAGTTTTTCATTTTGTAAATTCAATCTCTTACTCATTGAGATTTTTGAAAAGGCTTTATTTGCTAATAGTAAATTGAAATTTTTTTTTCCCTTGAAGTAGCTGTTGTAATATAATCAGTGTGGTTAACCCTCCCAGCCTCCCCTTCTTTTAATACCAAATGAACATAATTCTAACTTACTTATTTAAAACCGCATACTATTTTATTTTAAAACTATGCTTATTTTTCTGCAATTTCTATTTTATTACAGCAGTTGTCCTCCAACATTGGATTTATGTATTTTATTTCAATTATAATTTTCCTTAAGAAAGGGCATAGTGTCTTTCAGTACTACAATCATGATCATAAAAGAAAATTGACCAATAATTTTTCTTTCTATAGTGTTTTGACTTTCAGCCATGAAGAGTCTAGTGATATTCCTGTAAAGTAACAAAATGTATGTTAGCTTTGTAACCCACATCTGACTTGAAGGCCTAGATTAAAAACATGTATGCTATAGAAGCATTCAGAATGTGGAGTACGATGACAGTGTCTGTATTGCACGTTTTTGTTAGAGTTACAGTTTGAACTAAATCACAAACCCAAGTTCTAAATTTGAAGTTTATTTTGAAGTTTTAAGAAAAAAAGAAATGGATCTGCTGACTTGTACTTACTATTTGTCTTAAAATGCAAAAAATCCAAACCCCATACTTCTTTCACTTAAAAGGGATGTGTCTGAAGCTTCCAAGGTAGAATAGTATTAGATTTCGAAATGTATTTTTATATATACACTATATTCAGAATATTAAGTTACAAGAATATAAGGTAACTATGTATCTCTTAAAACAAAACAGTGATAAAAATAGAGCTTTTATTCACAGAGTAAAAATAATATTAATGATATTACAGCCTACAACAGCTTACTTCCTTCAGTAATCATTAAAATCACCCATTTAATTAGTTGTTAAATAAATATTTAAAATTGTATTTGAACCTTTTATTGGTTGTGATCATGACAAGACAGATATGTAAGAAACTAGAATATGGGGGATCTAGTGTGGCCTACTGCCCTTCATAAAACCTCTAGTCACCAGGCTCATAACCTAACAATAGAATGGAAATTTTCTAAACAAAAAAAATAACTAGCCCAGGAGAAAGTAGTCTGTCATTAAAGTGGAGTTGTTTTGTTTTTTTCTGGGTTGTGGGTTGTTTTGTTGGGTTTTTTTTTATGGTTTTTGGTTGGTTGGTTGGTTTGGGTTTGGTTTTGTTGGTTATTTTCTGCTGGATAGAAAACCTTTGAGCTTCATATGTTGGAATGAACCATGATTTATTTTGGGAAGATTCCATTCACACGTCATGCAGGAGTAGGCTATAAGATAAAGCTGACTAAAATTCTGCAGTGGTTACTGAATTGAAAATAAGTTCTTATTTTGTATAAGTAGTAGGATAAATTATTTCAAGTGTACTAGACTGCCAGGTAAGTACATAATTTGGTATGCACTTTGGTAAATGCACAGATAGGCACTTGGCTGTGGCAGACATTTTCTTAATAATTGTCTGCACTTGAATTAAAAAGTCTTTATTTTTACAGTTTCAGTTACAGTCGAGCCTTCTGTTGTAGCTCGTCTTACATGCAAGTAAAATGGTTCTTCACAGAATGCTAAAAAAGACAACATAACACATTGTCAGATGTCACAGAGCATAGATGAAAAAGGAATTTACTGAGAGAGCTTGAGTGGAGAAGAGAATAAAACTTGCCAAAAAAATAAACTTCTTTTCAGAGCTTTCTTGAATTCAGAGCCTTTGGGTAAAAAGGAAAGAAAAGCTATCCACAACAGTAGACATACCAATCTTTCATCCCAGTGTTCCTCTTGGTCAGTTTTGTCTGATGTTTTGTAGATAAATGCAGCACTGTCAGGAAGAAATTTCCTGATTTCAAAAAGTCGTGAGGAATTGTCTGTACAGAGGAAAAAGTTTGTGTCTTGGAGGGCAAGAGCAAGAAGAACATAATGAAATTTAATAGTATTATATATTAAAGGCCATGTTGCAGGACTAATTATAAGACTATCTAGATTAAGCCCTTCCTCATATTGTTTAGTTTTAGTTAGTCCTGTGAGGAACAGGAATGATCCTTTGTCCTGGGTTGGCCAGGACAGGGTTAATTTTGTGTGGAGCCAGGTAATTCTATACCATGCTGACATCGTGCCCCGGGGCCAGCTCCAGGGAGGGGCCAGTTCCATTGAGGGCAGTTCAGTTGGAGTTCAGTTCGCCTTGAACTTTGATCGGGTTCGGTCCCTTGCTGTTGTTCTCTGGTATTGTTTTTTTTTTGTATTGCTCTTTTCTTACTGCTTAATATTTGTTCTTGTTAACTGCAAAGTGCCCATTATATGTTATTTTCTTTTATATACATATATATATTAAACCTTCCTTACCTCAACTCAAAAAGGCACTTTAAAACCTTTTTTTTTTTTTTTTTCTTTTTTTCTCTGTCCGTGGCAGAGGGGAGGGGGCAGGGAGAAGCGGCCGGCTGCATGGCTCGGCTACCCCGCAGCTCTTACTAAACCAACACATCCTTATGGTTCCCTTTCAGCTCAAGTTAGTCTATGATTCTGTGGTAACTCTGGTATCTTTAATTTGGAAGCAGCATTGGAGTAGAATGTTCTGGGTATATTAGACAATCCTATATGAATCATCAGTATGACGTAATCTGCGAAAAAAAAATGTTGCAATTGGAAAAAGTGGTGATAACATCTCATCTGGAATGCAGGTACATTTCTGTTCATCCATGGTCAATGAAGGTAAATTCAAATCAGAAAATGTGCTTTCCAAGACTGTAGAAGTTGTCAGAGGAAAAAAAAATGTGTGACTTAAAGGTGAATAAATTTAGACAAGAAGTTAGAAGAAAAAGTGTGTTCTGGGAGAGCCTTCCATGTAGGAACACATCTCACAAAATTTTAAGATGGAAATAGGTGTGACTAAATTCACCAGGCCAGAAGTCCAGAGCTATGTGTCCTTCTCAACTCTAGTCCAATAGAACTAAACATCCACACGTTGTACATGATTTTTGACATAGCAGTCAAACTTCCATAAATATTCTTTGCTTAATAACAGAAACAGGGTGGTAATGATGTCTATATCTTGCCTTTTTTTTTTTCTTGATTTTCTTTCTCAGTAAAGATGAATAAATATTAGAAATAGCTGTAAAGTACTCACTTAACACGGTCACAGTGCTGCCTAACAAATATGAGCCAATATTAAGCCTGTGTTTAAGTTTAAATTGCTTTCCTCATCATTTTAGACAGGGAGTTATCTTCCATAATATGAACTTCCTGTCCTCTTGTGGGATATATAGGAGCCCCTGCCAAGTTTAATGAAGATATTCAGGAGAAATTCCTACTTTAAAAAGAACTACTGGAGCATTTAATATTATCTTATTTGAAAAGGAAACCAAGAAAATTCTCCTTACACCTTTTGAGCTCATTAGAGTAGTTTGAAATTATGTATGATTTTAGTGCTATACAGTAGGAATTATTGGTGGAGCTGCTAGAGACAAGGATAGAACATAGGGTCCTCATGGTTGTTACATACCTTGTACTCACGATATAATTGTAGGATGTATATATCTATATGCAAACAAGAAAAGTGAGAACTAAATCTTCCTTATCTCCTGTCCCTCAACATATCTCAAACTTAAAACTAGTTTTCTTATTCTAAACTTTGGATACAAGTTTTTGGAATAAAATCTTACCCATTTTATTTTACTCAGTTTTCAGAAAAGAGGAATCTGATGCAAGTGGGAGAGATCAAATGATTAGTCAGCCACAAATCTTATTAACAGTCTACAAGTACTGATTCAGTACGATGCCCCCTGAGGCAAAAAGGAAGAGGAAAGAAATTGTAATTCAGAGGAATTTCTATTTGTTTAAATTAGTTTAAAAATGTGACTAGTGTACTTACGAGAATTGTACAGAAGACAGATGCTCTACTGTGTAAAATTTGGTCTCTTTCAAATTGAAATGGAAGATTTAAAAGAAAAACAACCTCATATCCCCTTCACGCATATACATAAACATTAAATGTTTTAATAAATTTGGTTTCAATGTCAAAAACAGAAGAACTTTCTTTAAAAAATGTGAAAGCAGGACATTTTTAATTTTAATACTTTTCTATCTTCCTATTTTTCAGTAAAATGAATTTTCAGAACAGTAGTACCAGATTTTGTGAACCATAATGATTTTGATGAAACTGCATATTTTTCTGATATATTTTTCTGCAGTTTGATGAAACTGCATATTTTGATGAAACTGCATTAAATCAGTTCCTTTTGCCCAAATGTCTCCATGTCTTTCTGTTATGTGTAAATTGCGGTTAATTTCAGTATATCATGATGAAATTTATGAAGACAATACCTGTTTCTAACTGTATCATTTAAAGAAAAAAAACAGTGATGAACTAAACTGGACTGATATCCTGTTTTTAGCCAGCTTGTCCAGAATCTCTGCATCTGATGAAAAGAAACTTACAGTGCAAACTGTGTTACAATCTTTCTGAATCTTCATGGATACTTCAAAATATGATTCTTTGTGGATAGTTCTCTTTATTTATGTGTGATTTGTTTTCAGAATAGAATGGAAATAATGGCATACACTACAGGAAAACTTCAATTTTTTATGTAATAATGGTTAAGTGGTTTTACTGAAGAAATGCAAATAAATAAATTCTAAAGAAAAGTAGTATTCTGGAAATCTGTTTTTGTGTCATCCAAGACTCTGGGAACCCAAAGCCTTGAGAATCATGCTGTACATCAGGTTGTCTAAAAGAGCAAAGCCCTTCTTCTTAAGTTGCTTTGTGTTAATGGCTATTATATGTTTAAAATTTTCCCAGAAGCAACATCTGATTATACTACTGGTTATAAGTAAGAAAATATACAGTTTTTAATAAACTGAAAATATTCGGTTTAAGAATCCCAAGCTAAGTATGCTAAAAATTTGGGGGTTTTTGAAATTTAATGTTAATAAATTGAGCATTTCACATATTTCTTTACTTCTTCCTATGTAACTCACTCCAGTCTATTAATGTCTTTTATGCACTGGTGAACACAGAACAACCCATCACTCCAGATGTGGCCTCACCAGTGGTGAGCAGAGAAGAAGGATCCCCTCCCTTGAACTTCTGGCAACACTTTTCATAATGCAGCCTGGGATGCTGTCAGTGTTGTTTGCTCCAAGGGCACATTGCCAGCTTATGTCCAACTTGAGAAATCCCTAGGACTTTTTCTGAAAATCTGCTTCTCATATAGTCTGTCCATAGCATGTACTGATTCCCTGGCACAGGGCCTGACATTTCCCATTATTGAACTCCATGAGGTTTCCGTCAGCCTGTGATCAAAGCAATTCCCCTTTTGTTGTAAACTTTGCTTCTGCATGTGTAATTTACTAAATATTTAAAAAGTTCTGATGGTGATAGATAAAAATAAATAGAATTTTAGGATCATTCAGTTTTTGTTTTCTCTCCATACTGTAGTAAAAACAATAATAGATTTTCTTTCTCTTCACAGACGAGTATTAGATAAGTTACAAATATGAACAGAAATGTATACATTTGACATATATTAAACAAGAAAGTATAGTTTTTGAGATTTGTCAAATAAGAAAGCTTAACATTTGTGTAGTTTTAAGTGGTATGTTATTTTAATTCAGAAATTAACTTTTCTTGAAAAATTATTTTTTGTCTTTAAATAGTTATATGATAAATCACTGAAGTTTTTACAATATATCTTTTGGCTAGGAATGTTATGTAAGTTGGTTTAACTATTTCTTAATATAATAGATTTTTAATATATAGGATTTTACAGTCTTCAGACAAGTTGATTGTGTATGTACATATATATGAAACAAACGACTAAAGCCAGCTTATTTTCATTGTAGAAAAGCTTTACATTTTCAGAAAATTTGCCATGCTCCACATTCCCTGAAAAGAAAGGTTATGCCTAGCCTTTCTTATTGCTTGAACAGGCTAATCCTGATCTTTCTTTTGTTTGTTTGTTTTCTTTCCATCACAGGGGTCATCAGGACTGCCTTGCACAACATGGACAGGGAAGCCAGAGAGCATTATTCCGTCGTCATTCAAGCCAAAGATATGGCTGGGCAGGTTGGAGGGCTGTCAGGGTCAACAACTGTAAATATCACACTCACTGATGTCAACGACAATCCACCTAGGTTTCCTCAGAGTATGTACAATTTCAGCATATAACTGATTAGAAAATTGTGTTGATTTTCAGTGAAGTAAGAAATTACTAGTGAAATCCACTTAGTATTCAAATTCATGGGGAGAAGGCAGCCTGGGAAGCACTCAGATTCACCAAGTTTTCCGTTTTCAGGTGAAGCACAGAGATGACATAGTTAGAATATTGAAACCAGCGAAGATTTAATTTAATTGAACACTGAGTAAGAATGAGATGGGTGACAAAGGAATATGTGGGTTGTTCTCCAGTTCGTTTTGAATGTATATCTCAATAGCTGTGATTTTTATCCCAGAAGTGAATTGCATTGTTCCAAGTGTAGACACCAACAACACGGTAAAAGATTTAATCCAGCATGCCTTTGCTGCTTCCATAGACATATATAAATTTTTTTCTTCTGTTTCTCTCTCTGTACCCATGCAAACTTTTAAATTCACATTTCACATTACAGATGGTCAAAACCTAAGCTGTTTCTCACTCTTGTTGACCTATGGTAGAGTCTGCCTGTATCCTAGTTAAATGAATTGTCTATGCTGATGTCAAATAGAGTGTTCTCACACGCATGTATGAAAAGTATATGCTAGAATACTCTTAGAATATCTTAATATGACCAGTAATAGGAAGTTCATTTCTATCCAATTCATTGGGACTCATTGGGTGTACATTGATCTGACACAACAGCTGGAGTCTTGAAGGAATTCTGAATTCAATCAATAATTTATTTAGAAGTATTCTGGAATGTAATTACATAGGTAAACCTGCTTTCCTGAGGCCAATAAGTATACTGTAATCTGGACTCAGACATTGTGTGAGCCTTGTAGAACATAAAGGCCTCGTAGCTATAGGTACATCCACTGGGAAATGCATTAAGCTTTTTGAATGAGAAGATTTATAAACAATAATAAAGCTCTAGGGAAAAAAAAACAACCTCGCTGACAATACACATTATGTAAAATCTGATCAAGAAGGAAGAAGGCTCATTAAAAGTGTTGTAGAAATGAATATTTTTTCTGTGTCTCATGAACACATAAATACATAAAGCCTTTGAAACACAGCCTTAAATCAAGCATATTTGATTTAAGTAGAGAAACTGTCCTAAGTTTCCTGTGAACTCAGAGACAAAGGGATCCCTACATATCAAGTTTCAAGAATTGGTTTCCTTTAATTTTAACAAAAGGTTTTGGATAGTAAACAGACTGGCATACAGAGCTGTACGTTGGCACGTATATTTCCTTATGTGTGTTAATTGAAGAAATATAAAATCTTCAGATTATATTCTATACTTTTAAAGGTATTTTAATAATTGTAAAAATAATTGAAAACTATAAAATGTCATTTCATATTTAATGGAAAATCATTGTTTAGCAAAGCAAAATAAAATATGTATTTTAACATTGTTTTAAACAGAAAATATTAATACTAGAAAAGTCTTGTAGAGTACAAATGTTTTCTTTTTCTTTACACAAGATTCCTATACCATAATTATTACTGTAATATTGCTTTTTTACTCCTTTTCAACAAGTATAATTTAAACCCTTTGCAGAGAACTGTAGCTATATGTTAGTAATACAAAACAAAAGTACAGACAATCTAAAATCAGACCATCTTAGCATTATGAACTATTACAATACTTCATGAGTATTACACTCATAGAAATAACTTTATTATTTATTTTTCTTCTCTTTTCTTTTTTTTTGCCATGATTTTCAGTTAAGTTTATCTTCAATTTCCTTATTAGGCGGAATGAGGCTTGCTGAGGCTTGGCACATTCAGAATTGAAATCAAGAGAAGTGCTAACCAAAACTGCATTTATCATGTACATAACCCTTAGGACAGGCTGAGCAACAGCTAAACCACAGACATTCTTTTGGTTAGTTTCCTTTTCTCCATTACCATACTTGTGAGTTTTGAATCTGACTCTAACTGTATCAATACTTCACTTGAGAACATGCTGGGAAGCAGATCTGATTGATGCTCTTATTATTTGTTTTATTTAGAAATACGCTTTATTGTATATGTTTAAAATTTCATACCTTTCTAGCTGTGGTATATCAGTGTTCATTAGAGATGCATACGGAGTAAGGTACGCAGGATTCCTCCCCTTAAATAAACACTTCAAAAAGCTATTTAAAACTTAGAAATAGAGGTTGTAAATCTGCTTTAATGAATTTACTAGGGTTTTTTTTCTGTAATCTGTCTAAATATAGCTGACTTTCAAAGAAATTACTAACAGAAGAGCTACAGTTTTAAAAAAATCAGAAAGTCTGTAAGGAAGAATATGAAACATTACTGCATAATTTTATCAGTCTGATGGTTGCAGTTCTGAAATATATGGTAATAATATCTGGAATAGGCAAGGTAGCTGAAAAATTCTTCTTGCAAAACATAGTAGTATTTCTTAGAAGTAGGTAATGGATTGTGAATTCAGCGGCAGAATAACCTGAAACCTCAGATACATTTTGCTTATCAGTTACTTCAGTGCATCTTGTACAATAATGATTTCTTTTTCTTCACCACCACAAATTTCTTATCTGTAAAGACTCCAGTTATACATGAACTATCTATTTACTGTAAGCTGACAGACAGTGTTCTACATGGGAAGATTTTGCTTTTCAGTAAAATTTTGGTGATCAGCTGAGTTTTCCAGCTGATTTTGCTAATCAGCATATCTCAGTTCTTGTTAGTTTTACCACCGATGGATCCACTTGGTTGATGGCTGAGGGCCCTAATTTCATAGCCATGAATTTCAGTAATTTGATAGAAAATGTTCCATCTGCTGATGACACTGTTATCTGCCTTGAGTTACGTCACAATTTTCTGTATAGTTTTCTTTCACTAATTCTCTCTGCTGTTGTTTAAGATAAATAGATTCTGCACATTTTGTTTTGTTTAGGATTAATAGATTCTGATTCCACCAAGATCATCACACTAGGCAGATGCATCCACTGACACATTTTGTATATCCGGTACTAACAATTACACTCTGAACGGTGTGTAGGTGATGTGTAGTTATTGTGTGTAGAATCTAATTTTAAAAGGAAATTATTTTTCTGATACCCCATTTGTAGATTTCGTTGTTCGATACATCTAACTCAGTTCTTTTGATAAAGCAGAATTTAAATACAGGTCATGGCTTAAAATATTTTATAAAGCTTGATTGTTGAGACTATGTTGTTTCTTGCCGGTATATAGACATAACATGTAATTATGTATATGCATAATTAGTTTGGCTTCACTTTTTACAATGTCACCGTGTGAAAAGTACACAGCCTTATTGAAACAGGAATGTTGTATGAAGATACTTCAGTGCTGAAAAAGGAAGCTCACATTCCAGAAGTATACATTAACTCTTTTCTGTGCTAGTAACATGTCTAATAGCCAGCCTTGTTAATATAACTCATTAACTAATGAAGTGCACAGGTATCTGCTCTTCATTTTCTATTGATATTTATACTCTAATATGTTCCTTTCCATATCCTCAGTTCCACATAGTACATCCAGTTCCTATGATCTCCATAGGTAACTCTCAGCATCCTCTCACTCCCCACTGCCATGCACTGTAGATTGACCTGTCCTCCTGTGCTGACTAGCCCAGAGCTATCTGCCTGCTGCTTGACCACTTGGCTGATGTCAAATGAGATGAGTAAAGCAATATTTTTTCTGATTTTCTTTTAGCAGGTCTTTCTCCTCTATTTAATTAGTAATCATTTAGAGCCTTGTAGAATCAAAATGTCTTTGAAGCCTCTGCCCTTTTCCTAGGTTTGCCTGAAATTGGACAGGGGCTAAAAGTTACTGGAGACTATAGAACTAGAGACTATAGCAATGATTACAGAAACTGTGTCCCCTCAGGAAACTCAGATTTAAAACAAAATAAGAAAAGAACTTGACAGATTTGGCTTAAGATTGCTAACATCTGATCAACTGCACCTTTGTAAATCAGATTTTGTTCATACCTAGTAATCTAGTTTCCTGTTCATTGTGTTGTTTATGTGGTAACGATGAGTCCAGAAATGATCCAGTATCCAGGGAGTATTAGGAAGCATTTTGTTCCAGAAATTGTTCTACATGTACATGTTGCTTATTTAATAAGATTTTTTTTTCATTATGATTAGAGATATGCCTTTTTCATATTTCACACTACACCACTTACTACCTTTGTGACTCTTCCCAGTACCTACTACCTGTAATAAACAAAAGGTAAAATGTGTTACAGCTGAATAGTCCCAAATATCAGTTATTGCTGAAGAGATGCTTAGGTCTTTTAGTAAGACCTTCAATCAGGCTAGAGGAACATGTAGAAAGTTGAATTTAAAGCCAGATTTGCACACACCCTAATATATTGTTCTTCAGAAGATATATTCCTACATATAACTTTGTTCCCTTTCTAAAAAAATTAAATTACCATCCTGAAAATTTTATTTTAATCTATTTTTTTCTTATTCCTATGCTCCACAGTTAAGTTTTTTGTTTCCACAGGTAGTTCGCAATTTAGGAAATGCTTTCCTAGCATTATAGTTTACATATTACCAACAATTTTTATCATATATGTGCTCCAGAATGTCTAAAGAAATATAGATTATAATCATTTTATTTGATTATTTTTTCCTCCTGTAAGATTTAGGTAGGATCATTCTTCCTTCATAGCGGTTAAACAAAGCCAGCTTCAGAAAAAGCTCTTTGTGCAAATAGTAGACAGGATGAGCCTGGTGTACATGATCAGTCTACTGAAAGGCAATTATTAGTATCTTATTGGAAGATAAAAAGTGTAACATATATGCACATGCCAGGGGACCTGACAGAAAATGAGATGTTTCTAGGTGATAAGGCAATACAGCAGTCTATATTGATATATTTTATGTCCAAAACAAGCATTACTTAAAAATTAAATGTAGCTTCTTTTTCAGTACTGTTGTAAAGCTGGGTCAGCATAATGAGATTCAAAGGGTGGACTGAGAAAATTGTAAGGCTGTCCAAAGATAATTCCTTTTTCTGTGCTCTTAAAACAACTCCAGTTCATACTGAGAGCTTTCTGCAAAACCAATTTCTTGCCCAACATGCTAATCTCAGTTAACTTGAGACACAAAGATTAATCCAAAACATTTTAGCATCTTATTAGGAAATCCTAAATAACAGGTAACTTTGATATAAAAACACACATATAAATAATTACTTCTATCCTACAAATTCTAGCTATTATTGCTGATTAGATGTAAACGGTATTTCAGTGTAGACTGGCTGAAGGACAGAACCCAGAGAGTTGTGGTCAAAGGGGCAGAGTCCAGTTGGAGGCCTGCATCGAGTGGTGTCCCTCAAGGGTCGGTACTGGGACCAGTACTGTTCAATATATTCATCAATGACTTGGATGAGGGAATAGAGTGCACTGTCAGCAAGTTTGCTGATGACACAAAACTGGGAGGAGTGGCTGACACACCAGAAGGCTCTGCCTTCCCATCTGTGTGGGACCTAGACAGGCTGGAGAGTTGGGCAGGGAGAAATTTAATGAAATATAACAAGGGCAAGTGTAGAGTCTTGCATCTGGGCAAGAACAACCCCATGCACCAGTATAAATTGGGGACTGACTTGTTGGAGAGCAGCACAGGGGAAAGGGACCTGGGCTCCTGGTGGACAGCAGGATGGCCATGAGCCAGCAATATGCCCTTGTGGCCAAGAAGGCCAATAGCATCTTGGGGTGTATTAGAAGGGGTGTGGTCAGTAGGTCGAGAGAGGTTCTCCTCCCCCTCTACTCTGCCCTGGTGAGACCGCATCTGGAATATTGTGTCCAGTTCTGGGCCCCTCAGTTCAAGAAGGACAGGAAACTGCTTGAGAGAGTCCAGTGCAGAGCCACAAAGATGATTAAGGGAGTGGAACATCTCCCTTATGAGGAAAGGCTGAGGGAGCTGGGTCTCTTTAGCTTGGAGAAGAGGAGGCTGAGGGGTGACCTCATTGATGTTTATAAGTATGTGAAGGGTGAGTGTCAGGAGGATGCAGCCAGGCTCTTCTCAGTGACACTCAGTGATAGGACAAGGGGCAATAGTTACAAGCTGGAACATAGGAGGTTCCACATAAATATGAGAAAAAACTTGTTCACAGTGAGGGTTATGCACTGGAACAGGCTACCCAGAGAGGTTGTGGCATCTCCTTCTCTGGAGACATTCAAAATCTACCTGGACGCATTCCTGTGTGACCTGATCTAGGTAATCCTGCTCTGGCAGGGGAATTGGACTGAATGATCTTTTGAGGTCCCTTCCAATCCCTAATATTCTGTGATTCTGTGATAGACTTTTAAAGTTATAATTCTATCTACATAAATCAGGTTTTAGTAATTTGTGTAAGGAAAGAAAGGTAGCACAATTTTCTTTTGTTAAGAATGTTATTAGGGCTGCGTTTAAGGTTGCTTTAAAAATCTGACAGTGCATTTCATGATGTGTATACATTTTAGAAGCTGTATTCTTTGTTAAAGAAAACAGCCATTCAAGTTGGTTATAGTACATATCCACATAATAGACACACAGCATAATTCTAGTGCTAATGAGTATTTTGATTCCCTCATATTCTTAGTGGCAGAGAATTTTTTCAATTAATTTATAAAATGTGTACTCAGGTTCCAAAGTGAATGACCAGTGAGCGACATTTTCTTTGTGAATATGGTTGCTGTTCACTATACTGATTTTCTGTGTTTACAGAGACCCATTACAAATAAATCTCCAAGCCCCTTGACCTTAACTGTTCTTTGTTTAGAAATAGTTAAAGCAAAGTGTCACATCAGAAACTGAATGTGGGGCAGGTAAATGTGAGCTAGCAAGCTTTCATTTTTGTCAATTTTCCAAACATGAGTTTCCTTCAGACTGTGACAGCCCGGAGTGAATGTAAAGGGGAAAAATGTTATTATATGCTTGTATTACCCAGTGAAGGTGTGTGACTTGAATGTGTCAGGCCAAGAGACAACAGCTGTTAGTCTTAAATATAGGAGAAATATGGTGCTTTTTTGATTCTCCAGAAGAAGTATCTACCTCCCTAGAAAGGTACACACTGCACAAGGACAACGGGCTTTTTAAACAGCTTCTAGCATCAATAATGCCCTAAGGAAACAGAGTGAAAGGGACAAGCCTCAGTCATCTGAGTGATTTTCTAAAATTCTTTTATCCTTCTAATGTGCTAGAATCAGTCATTCACCTATGGTATGCCCATGTAAGATGAGGAATATATTACTCAAGAGAGTATGATGTTCATTAAGTATTGAAGAGAGTTACGAGATAAGAAATAAAGTGTATGTATCTTTGAATGCATGTTTCCATAGACTGGAAAATGGTGTGTAAAGTGATTTATTTGTCTTCTTATTCTTTTGTTTGTAAGAAGTTTGATGTGTTCTGGTATTTGCACAATATTTGAAGTTAAAGCTACTAAATTATTTCATTTATCACTGAAATTTGACATAAGTTGTTTAATGGCACTTGGTCACATAGGAAGTCTCATGATACTCTGATTCCTGAGCAGAATAAGTGTGATTCCCCTAATCAGATTTTTACTGTAAAAAAAAATTAAAGTAAATTTAATACTTTTCAAGAATATTTAATTATCTGATTATAAAGCTCTCCTTTAACAAGAATTCGTGACCATAAAACTTTATAAAACATAATTGCTTATGGAATTAAAATATAAAGGGAAACTGGGAGATGAAAAAATGTATTTATGTCAAAGTCTGACTAAATATTTGTAGAAAATATTTATTCTGTATATTCTGATATTTAATGCCAGCTATGTGCATTAACTTTACTCCTAATAGAAGGATGGAATCTAGCAGTGCTTTTTATTTCACTTTACTGGGTATTTGTCTACGAGGATTTCTATGTACAAGGTAGATTATTCATTATATATATCATGCATACCAAAATAAAGTTGAAATACTGTAGACAGAAAAAAGATTTTTTTCTATAAGAGTTCTGAATGAGTCACTAATGGTTTTGGGAATGAGGGGACTGTTTGGTTGGTTGGTTTGTTTGCTGAGTGGACAATTGGGAGCAGGACAGGAACCCATTTTAAAGGTTGTTCTTCGGAACTACCTTCATTTTCATATACTTTATGAAGCTAAACCCCAAGAGGAGCACAATCCTAGCTGTGCTAATTCCAGGGAACACCAACAAAACAAGCAAAAAACCCCAAAGACAGCCCAAATAGAATGTATCCCCTTTACAGGTGTTCCTATTGCTCTCTGCTGACCCAAACTGCCTGATGTAGCCGTGGTCCCCCTTTAAATGTCCTGGAATATGCTCCACACAGCACAGCTCTAGACACTGCTACAGATCATGCCCAACCATTAAGTTACTCATTATGGAGAGTATATATCATTTTTCCCACAATATTTGCATAGAAAATGTGTATGTCTGCATTCAGTACCTATAAGAAAGTACTGAAACTGAAAATCCAGGAAATCCTGTTCTCTTTCTGTTTCTGCTTTTACCTATGAGTGGCTTACCTATGAGTTAAACATTTCACACTCATTTTACAAGAAGTCAGAATACTTTTGTTCTCTGAGAATCAGTCAGAAAGTTCTCAGGCACTTTTAGTTACTGTCTGTGGAGGCAAAATTGCATGGAAGATAACTCCTGGTTTGCACTGAGATGTAAAAAGCAGGGGAATGGGGCTGCACAAGTCTTCTTCCAGCCAAAGGAGTCTATTGCACCTAAGAAGAATGGGATTTTTCTAAACTGACCAAGAACGTTCTCCAGAGTTTCAAGGCAAGCAAAATGTCAGAGATTTTAAGATTTTTTTAGTGTCATATCTGCAAATAAGAAATAACTTCACTTACACTTCAAATATTTTTAGAAAGTGAAAAAGTGTTGTGTTTTTGGCAGGGAAGAAGGATAACTCAAGCACACATATTAAAAATTTCTTCTTTAGTTTAGCTGTATGAAATGGATATTGTCAGCAAAAAGAATATTTATAGCAAAGACAGTGGATATACAATTGACCGAGCTTCTGGAATTGTAAAATTACTCTATTCATAATGATGATGCATTAAGATTGGTTTTATTATATTAAAAATAAGCATAGTAAAGAAAGATGTAACAAATGTCCAAGACATAATGTAAGAAATGGACTTTTAAAAAACCGCAGTCTCAAAAGAGAAATCCAGAATAATCTGTTACATAAAATAAAAAAAACATAGATCTGTGAAAGAAGAATAACTTTGTCATATAAAGCCACCAAGTAAGAATGAGCACAGCCCATAGTTGGATTTTTAGTTTAAAACTTTACTTTTACTGAAGATGGCTGACAGTAAAATGTGAGACATAACTTCATGAATGCGGGGAACATAGATTCATGTGGAACCACCAAAAGGTTATCTGACCCAAAGACCTGCTTAAATCAGGTTCAGTTAGATCGAGTTGCTAAGGACCTTGTCTAGTCAGGTTTTGAAAGGTCCTTTTCAAGTCTTTTCCTGCAAATCTGCATTACAGGCAGTTGGCCCCACGCATATACTGGTGAATGGCATTATTCCTCCCCCGGTGCCTCTGATGAACACTGTGAGGTTCCCATCAGTCAGTTTCTCTAGTCTGTCCACATCCCTTTGAATGGTAGGCCTGCCCTCCAGTACACTGACCACCTTTTTCCCAAGTTCGTATTGTCCACTCACTTTCTGGGAGTAAATGCAGCCCATCATTCAGGTCATTAATTAAGAGATTAAATAGTTTTGGTCACAGTTTTGATTCTTGAACAACTACTGGTACTTGGCTGCCAGCTGGATATTCTGCTTATAATCATCAGACTTTGAGCCTGTTTCACTGTGCATTTCTTCTCCATATCTTATCAGTTTGGCTCTTGACTGAGTATTTAGCTAATTGTAGGTTCAAATGAACTTTCTTCACATAGCGCTTTTTTATAAATTTAGGATATGGTAGTATTTTATATTAAGGCAATCCATTGCTGTGTTTATCAGTTTGCTAGTAGATAGACAAAGGCATCAGTGTACGAGCTGTGATGTGTGAATGAATGTGTCTGTTGGTTTATCACCAAGAATTTTGTTCATTTTATCCTCATGTTACTAAAACTATACCTTGGATAAACAAATAACAAGCAGGTCAGATATTTACTTATTTCTACATTAGTTCAGTATTATGCCTCTCCTTTCCTTTGTTCCTTTGTTAAGTAAGACAAATCCTACTGTTCAAGAGGACATTATAATCTACAAAAGTAAGTCAAAACTACCAACAAATTAGATTACTAAAGTGAATGACATGCTCATTGAGTTGCATTAAATACTGTTGTACCTCTTTTTTTTTCAGAGATTCAGACAGAAATTGCTTTTCTGAGAGAAAAATACAGCATTATAGGTTGCCTGTAGGCTAATTCAAATAAGAAATAAATTGTTCTAAAGATCAAGAAATTTTTGCATTGTAATGATAATAAGCCGTATAGTTTATTGAAAGATGAATGTCACCTGTATGTATTTGAACAATGTTTCAATTAGCATAGATTAAAGTCTTGTAATGTTATATGACTATTCTATACAGTACATTAAGTGGAAAATAATATTAATTTACTCATTTCATAAGCTGAGTGAATGCATCTGAGTGAATGTTAACATAAAAATTGAGAAAAAATTCAACCTCTGCAGAATCTTTATCTGTAAGCCACCAGGAAGCTCTTCTAGAACAATTTAAAGCATCCCCAAGACTGTTTGAAATTTCTGCTTTACAACAGCTCCTGGAAGTCTGTCATGCTGGAAGTGTAGGAACAATCTGTTCAACTCAGGCAGATTCGGTGAAACAGTCTTGATACAGACTAGTATCTGATCTTTAGGCCTCCTAATCTTCCAACCAATTTTTAGAGGATTGAAACAGACTCATAGCTTATAATATAGAGTCATAAATTCATAGTATATGCATCCCACATTATTTTTAATGTCCTATCAAAATGTATTCAGTGGCCAAGGAGATGTTCAGCTGAGCCTTTAGTTGTTTTCTCTACTTTCCAGTAATAAAGTTTACAATGATTTAGTGTTTGGTAAGAACATTTACAATTTCCACAGCTAGCCTAAATAACCATCTATAATACATTTTATCTAACCTTGATGTTGCTGAATTTTATCCTTTTATGCACTTTTTGGGTTTAGATAGTATTGTTTGTAGCTATCAATTTGACTCATGTCTGTATGAGACATCTTCAGGCTGTCTCTGTGAAGCAGTGGTTAAATACTTTTTGGGAGACATTTCTGACCTTATGATCTAAAAGGCTTTATTTTTTAACAGTTTTCTTTTCATTCCATCCATTTTTTTTAAACATTTCAGCTCTACAAATACTGACAGATAATTAATGAGTGATTTCAAATATTTGTTTTCCTTGAAGTTTTAGTATTTCAGAATGTTTGAAGCTGGTAACAGATGGCTAACACTTGGGGTGTGATTATAAAGCAGAGTGTAGTGTCATGTGGCTATATTTGAACTAGCTTGACTATTTGGAAGTCTCTAATTATTTCACCCTATCATATGGGTTATAACACTTCCAGTTCCTGAAGTGGCATGATTATATAACATATCCTTTATGGCCTGTACATAATATATTCTTTATGGCCTCAACCTTTTCCTTTTTGGAATGCATTAGTCAGAGTAAAAGTGTCAAAAGACCACATTTCACATTTATTTTAACAGTAAGTAAATTCCAAAATTAATCTCATCCCATCACTATAATTTTATGTATGAAATAAAGCAACCAGAAATAAGAAAGTGTCAGTTGACATCATCTGTAAGCACGAAGCATTGCAAAAGAGTGCAAGACAGAGTATTAATTTGTGAAGGTGGCTATTATATGCATATCAAAGAATTGCATCAAAGAATTAACTGTGTTTTAATTGAATCAACTACTAAGCAATTTTCCTGTTACATCAGTGTTTATTTTTCTTTTTTACATGGTTGACTGTTCTTTTTTTCTTATTCTGTTGGACATTTCTTGTTTCCCTTCAGATTTTCCTAATGCATGGTAACTTATTTTTTGTTTTGCTAGGAAACATCTCTTTCCTTTTGGACTAGAAATGTTTAGTGCACTTGTCCGTCCTTCTCACACTGCCATTTGTTTATTAGTATTATGGACTAGTATTACGGGCTAGTATTACGAAAGCAGTTCAAGACTATATATAGCTTTGGTATGTAGCGTCTTCTGATGCACTGTCCCCACTGCATTCTCTATCATGGAATACCTAAAAGCAATATAGAAGGAATTCTGTAGAGTTTCAGAAGATACGTAGTAACAAATGTTTGTATTTTGGACTCTTTTCCGTATTGATCGTTAGCTTGTGACGTAAATTATGCAGAATGTTGGGGAGGGATCCGAATAGGGGATTTGTCTGGCAGGGGCTGGGGAGTTGGGTGGTATGTGCATATCCTCTATTGAATGTGCATTCTCCTTGTCAGGGCTGGTAGGTTTTAGCATCCCTGCTGTGTTACAGCACTAGCATTATTGGAGAAAATTTCTTTGAGCTGTCTTTCTGGCCTAGTTTCAGATGAAAAATGAGGTTTAATGCAATCACATTGTGTCTATTTGCCACTTTTTTCTCCTTGTAGCACCTTCTTGCCCCCCAGGCAACATTGTACCTGTTAGGAGACTTAATCAAAAAGGATAGAAACAGTTAAGAAAATTATCTTTAAAAAAAAAATTTCATTTTATAATGATTAAGCTAAGAGGTTATAAAAACACTGAAAGAAGGTCATAGTTGTTATGGATGCTTTTTATGGACACAGTTGTGTAATACTTTGATTACATTATACATTATTTTATATATATACATAATTATATAAAGAATTACATTATAACATTATGCTAATTTTCATTTACCATGGATACCAATTAAAATTTGTGTGCAAAGGGTTTTGTGCTGATAATGGTAAAATATTAAGATTACATTTTTCTGTAGAAAAAAATATGTGTTGATTCAATGTTGCAAAATATTGATGCAATGTTGCAAAACTGATCATTTTTCAGAAAAAAACTAAATTATAAATATATGAAGATGTTCCAATTCAAAAGTACGCATTTGACTACCAATTTGATGGTGAGTTCTGAAGATAAACATATTTTAGTTATGGAGAAGATAAACTTTAAACAAATACTGAAGTAAACTTCAGAGTTAATTTCTGTGTTATATGATGAATGGGACAAAAAACTGTGAAAACCAAATTCCTGCACTAGATAATTTGGATTTTGAAAGGTAATGAAGGTATCAAAAGTAAAATATATTTGCCTTCTGAAGTCTTTCCAGAGTCTAAGCAGTTCAAAGGTTTATTTGTCATATGAAATTGCATATGAAATACTCTTCCATTTACTCATCAAGAACATAAAGAACCTCTTATTCAGTTTGACTAGAAAATGTCCAAGCTAATATGTTGCTTTTTTTTTTTCCCCTCAGAGCATTATCAACTGTATGTTCCTGAATCAGCTCAAGTTGGATCAGCAGTTGGCAAAATCAAAGCAAATGATGCAGACACTGGTTCAAATGCAGACATGAAGTACACAATTATAAATGGTGATGGCTCTGGGGTGTTCTCCATATCTACTGACAAAGAAACAAGGGAAGGAATTCTTTCCCTGAAGAAGGTAAGCAACAGACTTTGAAATTCCCTGTGTATGTAAATTATATAATGATGAATGTTGAATAAGCAGATACAATGATGAAAATATTGAACCATGTACTTCAACAGTGTAAGCTTTCCCACATTGCTTCCTGAAATACCTTAAATCTTTGCAGGAAATTCAGGGAGAAAAGAAATTCAAGGAAAGAAACAGTTATTTAAATCTTCTCTTCTTTTCGAATGGTCATATCTAATATTTATAGCAAACTATATCTTACTGAATTTTGGATGAAGATAGTTTCATTTTTCTGAATGAAGGTTTTGCACATTAAATGTTGTATTGTTGCCCCCAAACTGCATAGACATTTTCTCTGTGACAATGAATGCGTAATTCAGTTTTTGTAGACTGTTATTCTTTGACTTATGTGCCAGCTGGCATCTAAATTATTGTGCACTGTGTAATGTAAATACAGACTTATATGTGAAGACTTAAAATGTAACTGGTCAAGCCATCACACAGTTATCATTTGTATTAATATTGTATTTTTGTCTCAGTCTATTTAAACTATTAATTATAATGTGTTCTTGCTATTTCATTTTATCCTTAACTGAATTCCATGCATACATCTAATTACATAATTAATATCATCTCCACATTAAGTCTTCTGAACTGAGTTCATAGTAAATGTTTCCTGAAGTGTCTGTGAACTTAAGCTAACATCCTATGGCTAGATTTAAATTTACTTTTGTAATAACCCAGAGAGATGTGTTATTATATTTAAGTAACTCTTTTAAAAAACCTTTAAAACAAAGGGAAATAATTACTTGATTTCAGTTTTCACTTGGACTAACAGACATCAGATAACAATTCTTACTTGGATTTGTTTTTATTGAGTCTTGTAGGCATCAATTATATCCATATGGGCTAAAAAATAAAAGTTAGTTTGTATGCATATTTGGTAATATTTATTCTGGGCCTAATCAATGGTAGGAGGAATGGAAACTAGAGAAAATTTGGAAAAGAGAATAAATAAAAACTATCATTAAAAATTGCTAGGTTTTGGCATCTGAACAGATAGATAGGTATGTAAATTTTTATTTAACATCTTAAAAAAGATTTTGTAACTGAAGGAAATGTCATTTTTTATATTTCATAATTATTTTTAAAGGGTTCCTATCTCTCCCAGTATCTTAAAAAGCTTTTATTCAATGTCTTTTCTAAAGGCTGCGTAATACCTGCCTCTTTGAGCCACATAAAAGTAAACTCTGTCTTTTTTTTATACCGCTGTACTTATTTCCTGGTGGCCTTGATGTAGCTAATGACATAATCTGTTATTTTTTCTTCAAAGTGAGGATTGCTCTCTGTTTAAAACTTCACTGTCACTATTGTTCATTAATACAACATTTATGCATATTGAAAACATGAAGCAGAAAGGAAGAATTTGCAATAAAATGAAAGTCCATACACAAAATTAATAAAATTATTTTTCTTACTTCTTTTGGCAGACAAAATAGCTTCAGAGAAATTTTCACTGTGTTTTACAATATGGCAAAGGCATATGTTGCCTGCTCTTATACATACAGAACAGTGATTTGAGTCATTTTTCCCATCAAGACAAGAAGCAATATAGTTTACTTAGGTACTGTTTCAGTTGAGCAGACATTTAGTACTTAAAGCTACACAAATTGGTGGGGAATATCTCTTAGGGATAGATGGGGCAGGAGAGGTGGAGATGGCATTGTTTGTAGTGGAAGCGCTGGAGTGCATGGAGCTTGCAGTTGATGATGGCATAGTTGAGAACCTCTGGGTAAGAATTAAGGGACAAACAATTAAAACAGATGTCGTAATGGGAGCTTGCTGTAGGCCACCCATTCAGGATGGTGAAACTGATGAGTCATTCTTTAAGGAACTAAGGGATGCCAAGTCGTCTGCCCTTGTCCTCATGGGGGACTTCAATTTGCTAGATATCAACTGGAAGTGCCACTCAGCTAGTACAAAAAAGTCCAAAAGATTCCTAAACTATCTGGACGACAACTTTATGGTACAGATGCTGAGAGAACCAACCAGAAAAGGTGCCTTCCTTGATTTGGTAATTGTAAACAGAGAGGGTCTCATGGATGAAGTGATGATTGGAGGCTGCCTTGGCCACAGTAACCATGAAGCTGTCAAGTTTAACATCTATGGTAATAGGAGGAAAACCAACAGTAAGTCCTCAAGTCTGGACCTGAGGAAAGGAGACTTCAGGTTGCTTAGGGAACTGCTTTGTAAGGTCTCCTGGGAAAAAGCTTTTGAGGGTGCTGGAGTCCATCAGTGCTGGTCACTTTTTAAGCACCACCGCCTAAGAGCACAGGACCAGGCACTTCCAAAATGCCGGAAGTCCAGCAGGCAAGGTAGAAGGCCACCCTTGCTGGGCAGGGATCTCCTACTTGAACTAAGACATAAAAGGAAGGTGTACGGCCACTGGAAAGAAGGACAGATGACATGGGAGGACTATAGGGATGCTGTTCGCCACTGTAGGGCAGAAATCCATACAGCTAAAGTTCAACTAGAGTTGAAGTTGGCCTGCACTGTGAAGGATAATAAAA